>VZTN01033432.1:30754-48401 GCA_013400515.1 Erpornis zantholeuca | reverse complement strand
CGCGGGCAGCGCTCGGGGCCGCGGGGGCCGCGCCGGGCTCGGCACGGGAGATGGGGACGGCGGTGGGGACGGGGATGGCGATGGGGAGGACACGGATGGGGACGGGGGCAGCGCAGCCACGGGGATGGAGAAGAAGAGCGGGACGGGAGAGGCAGCGGCGCCGTGAGGAGGGCGAGGAGGAGGAGGAGGAGGGGCCGCGGCTCCTTCCTCCCTCTTCCCTATCCCTTTTCTCCTCTCCCCTCTCCCTGTCCCTCTCCCCTCCGGGCCGTCCCTCCAGCCCCAGCGGAATCACCTCCGTGTACCTGAGGGCAGAGCGCCTGCCCCGCAGCGCGGCTGGAATTTGATCTCTGCTCCCTGTAATCTCCCGTAACTGAAAATTCACTTTTTCCGGCTGCCGACTGCTTTCTCTTT
Organism: Erpornis zantholeuca; assembly: GCA_013400515.1. Classification (NCBI taxonomy): domain Eukaryota; kingdom Metazoa; phylum Chordata; class Aves; order Passeriformes; family Timaliidae; genus Erpornis; species Erpornis zantholeuca. Next base: position 47,990 of record VZTN01033432.1, on the reverse strand, counting down.
TGCCTTCCCATGTCTCCAGCCAGCTCCGCTCTGCGCTGGGTGGTTTGCCTGGGTCACCTCACGTCAGGCTGTGTCCTGCCGTGACAGGAGTAAAGGCTTTTCTGAAAAGGTTCTTAGCAGTAACAGAGGTAAAGCAAATTCTTTTTCTTTTCTTTTCTTTTTTTTTTTCTTTTTTTTTTTTTTTTTTTTTTTTGTCTTGCTAGAGATTATCTCTGGGCGCTCCCCCCCTCCCAGGAATGCAGAGACGAGCGGTACAGGCTGCGTTCGGTACCTCTCCAGAGGCAGCAAGCCCCAACAAGCCTGTCACCTCCTCTATCTCAGCCTCTGAGGCTTTGAAAAAGAAGTTAGATGTGGAAAAAAAAAAAAAAAAAGAAAAAAAAAAGGCATAAGATCAACAGGCTTTAGAGAGTCATCTTGGAACTCGAGGTGCCCCGGGACACAACAGTTTATCTTGAAAAACTCCTGATCCCTTGGACATCACTGGAAGGCTGAGAGAATCCCAAACCTGCCTCATTATGGTTCTTAGTCATCAAGCGTTTTGAAAAGGAGCCCACATTTTCTCTATTATTTGTATACTGAAGGCAATTTATAGATTAGGGTTGAACACGTCAAAATACCTGGGCTACCTGCAGATACTAACTTTGCCTGCAGCCTTTTGTTTATGAGAACAATCATCAGTCTGCAGAGGCTTGAAGCCTTGTGTTAATTTTTATGAGAATTATCTGTCTATTTGTATAGGCTTGAGGTGTTACCTCTGCCTTGACAGATCAAGGAATCTTTTTCAAATCCTGCTTTTTCCCTTTCATCTGAATATTTTAGCCCTGGAAACGTGGAAGTATTTTTTTTGTTTTTTAAAGTGGTTATTTTTTATTGTTTGGGTTGGGTATTTAAAAAATTATTTTAACATACTGCAGTAATAAGCTATTCCAGTAATACCCTGGCTCAGAATTAGAAGCCAGGTCCTGAAAACAAGTAAAACAAACCCTCAGAATTACCATGCATGAACAAAGAGGCAAATGTGGGTAAAATAATCCTAACAATAAGAGGTTTTGAATACCTCTGTTGTTAATATTTCTACCACTTTGCAGCAGTAGCTGCGGTGGAGTTTCAATAGAAAGTTAAAAGGAGGAGGATCTGAGCTGGACCATCCACAGGGTTCTGATTTAGCTCTGCTGAGAGCAGAGCTGCTGCTCTCAGTGGGAGCTGCTGGAGAATTACCCATTTAGTTGAAGTGTCTGAATAACAGAGGAGCCCTCCCAAAAAATCAAGGTTTTAACGTGCAGGATTCTTTCAAACTCCATACAACTGGAAGCAGTCCAAAAATGAACAGGTACTGATTGACATCCAGTCATGACTGTGCAGTCCTGCTCGGAGCCCAGGCTTTTAAAGAGTTCAGAAGTGAGGCAGGAATCCACAGCACAGTTTGGGTTTTAATTAATTTAATTAAGTTGCACGGGTGAGGCAGGCACCTCTAACTCAGCCCAGAGAAATCAGCCAGACACAGCTTTCCCAGAAATATTGCAAGTACAGCACCAGTCTATTTCTGTTCTGGGCACTGTATTTTGAACAGGACTCATAAAACATGAAGTGAAAACAGAATGATAACTTATGTACAAATTACCCAGGTTTTTGTAAATATGCATTCTAGCAGATTGAGGCAGGAAAGGAAAAAATGACTGAGTCTGATTCCCTGCTCAACACGGATTTTTAAGTAGGATTTGGTGTCTCATTAAATGTTTCTTTTAGATGGACAGCATATCTTAATTTGAAGAATGAAGAGATGAAGAACCCATAAATTTTCTCTGGTAATTGAAAGTGTGCCTTATTTATAATTTGAATTCCTTTGTTTTTCCTTAACAAAGAGTGGAGGTTTTTTTCAGAGAAAGCAAATCACTTCTGTATTGGTAAAGAAATAAAATAGGCTACAAATATATTTATCTATTCTGTAATCAAGTTGCTTTATACAGTAATGAAATGGTCATAATAAAGACATTATCTCGTCAGCTTTTGTTTGCACTGTTTGACTGTGCAGTTTTTGATGATCCAGACTTTCTCCCCTGCTTATCTGAGAGAATTCCTAAGTTTGGCTGGGACCTCGAAGAGTTATGAAACAAGAATGAAATGTCAGGCTCAGGCCTTCCTGAGCCATGGGCAGTTCTTCCCTCAGCTCAAAGTGAAGCAGAAAAGTCTCTCAGCATCAGTTCTAGTTTTAAATTTAGAAGATCATTTGCCTTCACACAAGATCAATGATACTTTGGTTTTTTTTTATTGGGCATAAAAGCATTAATTAATTCTTTTCATGTGAAAGAATTGCATTTTATATTAATTTCAATCAGGCAGTTTTTCGTGGGGAGGCTTTTTGAAGCATTTATTGCATCTGAAAAAAAATATTATTTCTGCTTGCACTTATTACTGACTGACTGTACAGCATGGGCTTCAATGATTGGGAAAATATGAGGCAGATGGAATTGAAACATATGGCAAAAATGAGATGAGAAATTTAAATGAGAGCTCTGTGGAATCTCGAGATGGATAAGGGTGTGAGCAACGACAAAATAACCTCCCTTGGGCAGTTTCATTTCTCTTTTCTGTGTTAGTGAATGAATTTCTGTGCCACAAATTCAGGTGAGGAATTCAGGTAGGCATTTAGGGTTAGAACAACAAAGGTATTGCTGATGCTGTGATTTTTACAATTGCCTTGAACAGGGTAGCAACCTCCCAGGGATTTACACCCCTTCCCATCCCTGCAGATACACGAGTTCCACCTTTTCCTGAGTTTTTCTGTCTCCCCTGTGTCTGTGCTCTCAGTCTCTGGGCTCTTTACCCAGGTTTTAAATCACCCCTTGCGTCCCATCCTGCTGCTGTGGGATAGAATGAAGAAGTAGCCAAACTTTTAACATCTAGAGGGCAATCTCCTACTCTGACACTGCAGCCAGAAATCTGACAGCCTGAGCAGCAAGTTCTGATTGTGCAAATGGCATTTTTGCACAATCAGAATGGAGTTTAAATAAGCTAAAAATGTACTGTGTTGCTGCTTTTTTTTTATTTTCTATTTTTTATTTAAGTTACCCTGTGTCCTTTCTCTCGGGTAATGTAATATTTTTATTCATGTATCTGGTGTCCTTTATTGATAACAAAGCATATCTTACTTGCCTTAGCATATCTCATTCTGTCTTTATTGGCAGTTTTTGGTCTGGGAAGGCATGTTTTTAAAAAGCAAGTCATAATATCACACCACACTCCTATCTCCAGCTCACACATTCTGTGTGTACACGCTCTCTACTCGAAGGCAATTAGAAGTTTCAGCTGCTATCAGCAGCATTTTACACAGATCTATGGCCAAACGTGGGGTGTAAGCTGCATTCCTTTAAGAGCCCTGTCCCTGGGTGAATTCCTGCTCGGATCCAGCAGGAGGGATAGCACCAGGCACCAGGCAGATTTTTCACAGATAAGTGCAGAGCGGGTCAAAACAAGAACCCCTTAAAAATGAGCCTCCTTTGCCTCAACTTCGGGGCTTGGATAAAAAGGGAACAAAATCCAAACCATGCCTGCTTCAAGTTCACAAAATCCAAGGTCACACCAGCCTGCCTACCTCTAATTATAATGGGTTTTTTCCTGACCTTTAGTCTCCCCCCAGCTCTTGACTTCTCTGATTTCATCTTGAAGGGAGTAACTTCCTCCCTCCCTAGGACTGTCTGGCTCTTCTGTAGCTGGATGTGATATTCATGTTCCTGTCCCACTGTGATCAAATGGCTCCAAATTGCACATCACACACTTAGCAGGCAGGAGAACATAGAGGGATGAAGAGCTCGAGCATATCCTGCTGTCTGTCAGATGTGTTCATCCATCCGAAATTTATTTCTGAAGGAATCCTTTTAAAGCAACCAAAAGGTCGTTTTGAGCCTCGTTTAAAACCAGTTTATCCTAATTCCTTGGGTGGTTGAGCTGAGACAGATTTATGAACGTAACTTACTCAACTGCAGAAGTCCAGATTTCTACAATTATACATGCTTAGACATCTGAAATGAGGAGCTGATGCAACCAAGGCTCGGGGTTGTGCTAATCTGAGATGGGAAGGAGGTGGCTGGGCTTGTGGTTAAAGCATGGGACTGAGCTGCTGAGAGGTCTCACTTCTATTCCTGCTTGTGTCACTGACTTCCTGTGGGTCACTAAAGTCACTGAGCTCTGTCTCGTTTTACTCATAAATAAAATAGAAATAATACTGTGAGACAAGACATTGCTCTCTGTACAGTTATTTTGTGCTCATCATTTGGGGATAATTCTATCAGCAGGTCACAACTGTATTCCTAAAATAATTCCTTTTGGATAATTTGCTGTCTTGCACAGCAATTCACTGCTTCCAGTAAAGACAAAAAACTCCAAAGTGCCAATTTTAACTTAAAATATCTAGAGAACTTTGCCTCCAGATTCCAATTAAATTTGTTCATGAAGAGAATTGTTTTTTCTTTGTAAGAGTATGAGAAAGGCACTCACTCCCTCATAATTGTGAAAAAATAATTAATCCCCCCTCCCATTGTTTCTTTTGGAGGACTGCTTGAAGATCTCTTGGTACTTCCATTTCCTATAACCTTTGTCCTGCTTTATAGTTTTTATACATTGTTGTGATGGAGTTGATTTGAAACCCTATTTTTAAAATCCCTGCTTTTTACATATTTTCCCCCAAATCTCCAGGGGGCTCAGAGAGACGTAGGAAATGCTGCTGGTCAGTTCAGTGATGCTGGTGCTGTGGAACAACAGTTCACACACTGCAGCTCCTAAATCCCAGTGAAAACCCTGGGATGGGGAGCATCTCCTTCTCTTAAGGGTCAGCTCTCAGCATTCCTGTCCTGGATCTCACATTCTCATCACCACAGCTTTTGTTTCTACTGCAGGGAGGTTTTAAACCAAGGAGAGGAGGTCAGGGTCCCTTTCAAACTTCTGGCAAATCAGGTTTATCTACTTAAATGCTTAAACACATTTTAAACTATTTTTTTGGAATTATTTAGGATGGATGTAGGTAATAAAGCATGAAAGAAAACTAGATGACATTCAGATTATGCTATAGATTTAATTATGTTTGCTGAAATACCTTCTTTAGTCTTTAGAGCAGATGGGTTGCATGGCTTTGGCTAATGAGACCAAAGGCTGAATAAAGCAGTTTCTTGGTTGTCTTCATAATTAATTTACATTATTATAACACTAAACATCCTGAAATGATGTCATTTCAGTGGAGCCAGTTCTGAAAGAATCACCAGGAGTGGCAAAATGATAAAATGGGAGCATCCTTTCCTCAGATCTCACAAACTGTGCTGCAGAGGATTCTTTTTCCAAGGAAGTTGTGACCACTGAGATCTGACCCAACACAACCCACCCCAAACTCTGCCTGCTGACTTGTACAAGGCAGGGGTGGGAGACTCCAGGCAGAACACAGCGAAAAATTACCCCAAAATTTGTCCTCTTAGGGCATCCTAATTTCTGGTGTTGTTTTGTGTAAATGATGCTGAACCCAAAGGCCTCAGCTGAGAGATTTTCAGTGTAATAAATATCTCCTTGCTCTGTGATTAAACCTTCATCATAAAAACCTTCTCCCAATGTGCAGGGAATTCTGCTGGGCAGACAAACAATAACTTTAATCCTTACTTGAATTTTGTGTTGCAGGAGCACAAGAAAATAAATTCTGGCCGGGCAAAGCAGCTTGAAATAGGTGTTACATAAAAGGCATCACCTTCCAGTCCTGCAAATTGTTCTCTTGACTTGTCTGCTCCCCTTCTGAACTGACTCTTGTTAGTCTTTCAAATAAGTCATTCTTTTCATTCGAGATCTGAAGACTCCTAAAAAATAAAGTTAATAACTGGTTGTTAGTCTGTGCTGAGCACTGGAGGATGCCAGGTAACTTTAGCAGTGAATCAGGGGCTATTTTGGGAGAAAAATATTACAATAATTTTCAGGAAACAACCTTTTTGTTCCAAAACAGCTGTCATTGAACACTATTATATCTACAACAATTAAAATTATCTTTGGTAACTTTTAGTGTTTGGCACTGCTCCATTATTGTTCAGTTAAATATTTTTCAAGTGTGTTAGGACTTCTGCCCACTGTGTGCCTGAAACCCTTCATCACCACTGGAGAAGCTCTTGGGTTTGTCCTGTTGTGACAAACAGGACATGTGACACTTTCTGTGCAGCTCTTTGCCATTCTATAGCAGCAGCCCTTCTGCTGACTCAACGTGGGCTCTATAGAATTTCACTTTTCATGTGAAGTGTTGAATGCCCCCCCAAAAAAATAAACCAAATTAAAAAAAAATAATAATAAATTAAAAAAAAAAATCTAGCGAACGTATAAAGTGAATTAGGAAATGTGTGCAAACATCCTGGTGAATTTAAATAGGTGGTTGGGTCAGAAATGGGGGAAAAATAACACTGGGTCAGGAACAGCACACAGAGCAGCCAGAAACCTTGTATTTCTAATTTAGGATAGAAATACCCCCTGCTAAAAATTTCTTGGTTACAAGATGAAATTGATTTTAAAAAGGCAGGTTTAGAGGAAGGGGTGGTGGCTGATGGCTTCAGTATGTTTCAAATGCTAATTAAAAATATTCCCACCTTGCTGGGGGTTCTTTATTCCCTCAGATTGTAACTAGCTGATAGTGCAACACAATTCTTTGTGTTCTTCAGAATGAGATCTGTGTTATTTCTGTTGTAATGGCACTTGTGGTTGCTATCTGTGGCTCTGAGTCCTCACTGTTAGCAGAGCAGAGCTGAAAAAGCTCTTCAAAAAGTCTATTGCCCAAATGCCAGGTGTGGTAATGATTTATTCCTGATTTATTCATTGCTCATTTGCATACTATGGAATGTTTGCTCTTATTTGCATATAGAAACTTCAATGGGAGTGGAGCATTGGTCATCAAACTCATTTTTTGTACAGAGGTTTTTACTCTGTGGAGTTCATGAACAGTATTTTCTTAGCCTGCTGTTGTGTGAGCAAAATAATGCAAACCTGGGGATGTGCAGAGGGTGTTGTGCACATTTCTGGTATTTGAGTTTTATGTGAAGCAGTAAATAATAAACTGTAGCAGTTTGGGGCACTGTGGGCTAGAACCTGGCAGCTCGCTGCCGTTCCAGTGAACTAAAATCAATTTAATATCAATTACTCTCCTACTTTTATTTGAGAATTTCAGACATTTGGGCTTTTCTGTGTTTGTCAGCCTCTGTGGGCCTTTCATGGTTCAGCTGAGAAGCTGAACTCAGCTTTCATTGTTGAGCTCAACCTGAAGCCAAACCTCTGGAACCAAAGTACAAAACCAGGGGTAGGATGGTAGGACAGAAAATCCAATTCAATGGGGAAATTCTAATTGTATATTATAATTTATTTTGCATTTTATTCATTTATTCCTACTCGAATGTCCTAAAAAAACTATCCATATATAAAAGCCTAATTCTGTTCTGTGGAGTTTGACCCTTTTTTTTCCCCCTCAATTCAGGCTCTATAGGTAATTCAGCTTCTATCATAAATCACTGAAAAGCTTAATTGTTTAAGGATAAAATACAGATAACAAAGTGCATCAGAAATCAAGATTATCTTATCATGACCCCTCTCCTCACAGCTCCAATTAGGTCACAATTGAAGTCACTTTTTTAGTGATAAAAATTTTAAAATTATGCTTAACCAAACATAATTTGGTTTTTTTTCCAGTCATAATTTCCACCTCCTTCCAGTGAGCACAGAGTGAGCCAAACATCCCTTTAAATATGAGAGGGGAAAAAATGTGCAGCTCTTCTTCCAGACTGAGCACAAAAGTTTCAGCTCACTGGGGGTTGGTTCTTACTTTCACTCCTAGAAATAGTTGGGTTACAACTGAGAGGAGAGGGAAGCTGCAACTCAAAAGATTTTTTGGGGAAAGTGGCTTTTTTTGCAGAGTTGGACATGAGCAGCTTTGCTCTTCAAGGGCATTTTTTCAGGCTGGATAAAACAACAGGAATTCCCAGTGGTGTATAATTCAGTGAAAGAGTAACAATAAACAGCCTAGAAGTGAAAAGCAGAATTTCAGATTTAATATTCCATAGGGTCCTGCCAAGGATGAGGATTGCAGGAATTTAACTTCCATTGTGATTAGGAGAAAAAAAAAAAAAAGATAACAAAATTGCCTTTGTCTGTAGATGTACATCCAGAAGATTACTAGAAATTGGAAAAAAAAGTTCTTGTTTTTAAGAACTCAGCCTATTCCTTGGAACTGAGTTATTAAACCTGCTGATCTTAGCTGAGAGGGAAGGAAAAACTGAGGGCAACTGCTCTCACCTAGGGCAGCAGACTCCTTCCATTCTGTATTTTCTGGCCCCAGTTTCCTCTTTACCCAGCACACAGCTCCAGGCTCCTTTTGTTTTACTCACAAATGTACCTTTTAAAACTTATTTGGTTTTTTTTTTCTGGTTGGAAATCTCAGCTCCATTGATATTTTACCTCAGCTTTCTTTTATGTTATAATATTCCTATTTCTGAACTTGTGTGATCTGATCTCTCATGGTCTCATCCATTCACAGCTCACATTTTTCAATGCTCTCAGACTTTTCTTCCAATTCATGTCTGTATTTTTGACAAATAATTCTTATAAAAATATATCCATTTTTTTTCAAACAGACAGCAGTATAACTTATTTCCCAGGGACATTCATTTGCTTCTCTAATACTCTGAAACCACTTAAATTGTGAAAATAAAGAATTATTTCTGGTGAGACTAACAATGTGCTCTGAGTTCTTTGGGCATGGCAGCAAATCCACTCATTACATTCACCTCTTTCTGGCTGTGTTGTCTTTCCAGCTTTTAAAATTATTATCTAAATATTTTATATTTGTGTTTCTCCAAGATTTGGTCAAGTTATGTATAAGACTATATTTGATAATTCCCTCACATGCTTAACCCCCATTTTATAGATATTTCTTTTTCTTGGAGTGTTGTTGGCTTCCAGCTACACTTTTCCTTCCCTCTTTTACACAGCTCTGCTTTTCCATGAGCCAATTATCTGTTACCCTTAAGCTTCATTAATAACCATTGAGCTGATGCTGAAGCTCTTCTGAATGACCATTTAAATAAATTATCATTTATACTAAAATTAATTCGATTTAAATAAATTTATAACAAATTATAAAACTTCCCCAGCACTCATTTCAAATTCAAATCTGTGCCTCAACGCAGGTTAAAGGTAGAGAGCTGCCCTGGACCTAAGCCAGTCTGAAAATCCCTTTTAAGTGAGATAGAACTACAGTTGTTTTAGGATCTTTGATTTGCTTAACCATCTCCTTTCAGCTGCAGGAACATCTGCAGGGTGCCCACGCCCCCAAGATTTAAAAAATCCTCTTTTTCCTCTTTGTTTTTCTCAGAAAAGCCACGCCAGGAGCTCGAGTGGGTCTATCCCCCTGGCAGAAATGCTGCTGGCAGGGATTGCAGACCAACACAAAGCAGTTAGAAGAAATGCTTCCTTAATCTAGAAATTTATGCTTCTTGCTTCCCTTAATCCAGAAATTTATGCTTATTATCTAAGGCACAACAATAACAAGGACAAAAATCCCAAACAGCAAATCAAAACTAAAAAAAAACCCAGCCAGAATAATGATCAGAACAGACTTTCCAAAGTCTTTAGATTGATTTGAATAATAAGAACATTTAGCAAAGCCAAAACTAATGGAAGAAGGGTTGATTTCAGCTTTCTACTTGTAATTAAATGTAGATCTCCTGTTAAGTTTGAAACCACCCCTAGGAAAGGCTGAATTTTCTGAGCCCCAGAGACACCCACGGATGTGCTGCAGTTTGCCTGAGCTGGGGGAAATCAATCTTCCTGAGGGCTGGAGCTTCATGGTGCATCCTCTGTCCCCCAAAATTCCATTTCTCCTGCTAAGCAAATGGCCAAGCTAAGCGTGGGAAATGAAATTTGGGAGTAATTCCCCTAAAATTGAGCCTAGCAGAAGGAGGAGAGCTGCAGTTTGGTGCTCACCTGCTGACCAGCCACGTCTCAGAGCAGCCAGGCTGCAGGTGGCCAAAGCTGTGCTTTGGAGAGGACCTTTCCAAGACACATTTCTAGGTTTATTTCCTCAATTTGAGTGGTTTCAGAATATTAGAGAAGCAAATCAATGTCTCTGGGAAAAAGCTGGAAAGACAACACAGCCAGAAAGAGGTGAATGTAATGAGTGGATTTGCTGCCATGCCCAAAGAACTCAGAGCACATTGTTAGTCTCACCAGAAATAATTCTTTATTTTCACAATTTAAGTGGTTTCAGAGTATTAGAGAAGCAAATGAATGTCCCTGGGAAATAAGTTATACTGCTGTCTGTTTGAAAAAAAATGGATATATTTTTATAAGAATTATTTGTCAAAAATACAGACATGAATTGGAAGGAAAGTCTGAGATCATTGAAAAATGTGAGCTGGTGAATGGATGAGAGCATGAGAGATCAGATCACACAAGTTCAGAAATAGGAATATTATAACATAAAAAATAGCTGAGGTAAAATATCAATGGAGCTGAGATTTCCAACCAGAAAAAAAAACCCAAATAAATTACAGACATTAATTTTAAGAATCCATCAAGGACCACTCACATCAGGCAGCTCTTTTGCAAAAAAGTTTTCTCAGTTATAGAATATCCAGATTATTTTAAAATATTTTTTAAAAATTTTGTTGTTGCTGTTTATCTTCTAGTGCTAAAATTTTTAAATCTTCTTTGAGCTTTCTGAAAGAACTGCACTTTTGTGGGTGATGTTACCTCTGCTTTGATTGGAAATCTGGCATTAATGAGAGGTTGAAGGGAAGCACAGGCATGAATTACACATTGCATGCTCCCTTGGGTGAGTGCTTTCATTGGTGCTTTATGGGCAGCAATGTTAAACATTAAAAATCTGCTCAGTTGTGTCCAAGATCCTCAGAGCAGATAAATGACCTTGTAATAAGTTCAGCTCCTCAAGCAGATGTTAATTAAGCTGTGGGTAATTTTTAAAGCGTTGCTGCAGTGAAATTTTCCAGAATGTTCTCTGCTCAAAGCAGAATTTGGGCAATTCCTTTTTACCAAGTGGCTTTAGTTATTCCTGGAATATCAGTGAATAAAGACCTTTCCATAAATTATTGATTTTTATTGTTGTTTTAGCTCCTTGAACCAGTGAGGTGATTGGAGCTCTTTAGGGACTCCCTTGAAGGACAGAGCTGAAGGATTAGGCTGCACTTTGGATGCCACAAAACTTTTCTGTCAGCAAAATTTTGGGGTATTTTCTGACAATTTAAAAAATATCTTTGTAGCATTAGTTTCCTGTCACTACCACAGAACGATTTATATTCCTGTGGGGTTTTTATGTGTCAGTGGCTGCAGGAATCAAGACCTCAACTGGTGTGTGACAGAAAGATGAGCAGAGTTTAAGCTCTTGCTCCTTTTCTCACCACCGTGGGCAGGCTCTGAGGGGGTTCTTTGCCCCAGCTCTCTGGTTTTGTGAGTGATCTGCAGCCCATCATGGAAAACAGACATTCCTGAACTGAAAATAACAAATATTGTTATTTGCTGCAACTTGTTTTTTGCAACTTTGGTTGCCACATCTGAGAAGCTGTTTCAGACTCCTGTGCAACTAAAGTTGCCTGGATGAAATCTGCTGGGCAGACAGAAATATCCATTCCTGCTAAAACCCAAACCACTTCTTTTGGACAGAAAGAAAAAATGGGAACTGTGAGTGACAGAAAAGAAAATGGGAACTGTGAGTGACAGCTTTTTCTTGGACTTCCAAGGAATCCTTCCTGAGGGTGAGGAAGATGCTGGAAAGTGATAAACTCACGAGGTGAGAGAAGCAGCCTCCATAAAGGCATGAAGTTCTAACAGATGCTCTTGCTTTGCTAAAGGGATAATTTGTGCCTGAAAATGACCTTTACCTTCTCCTCCTTCTGGGCACCTTTTCCCTCACTCTCCTCCAGTTCCCTGCACACTGAGGAGCAGTGTTTTCCTTTCCTTTCCTTTCCTTTCCTTTCCTTTCCTTTCCTTTCCTTTCCTTTTCCTTTCCTTTCCCTTCCTTTTCCTTTCCTTTCCTAAACTGAGCTCTAGCTCTAGTTTGGTTTCAACACCACCAAGGAATCCAATTAACAGTGATACAAGAAGTGGTGAAATGTCAGTAAAACAGGTGATGTTTTCTGAATTAATTTGCAATTTCAATGAACTTCTGCATTGCAAAGGCCACTGGAAGACAATTGGTACAACCTAAGGTTATTAATAGTGTGTGGGAAACAGGACTGGAAGAAAGTAAAATTTATAGCATTGATATGACCTGTAGACACCAAGGACTTGGACTGACCCAGAGAAAGCAAAGGTCAAATGATTGGGATCAAATCAGATCAAACCTTTTCTGTCTTTAACATCCCCAATATCTGTCTTCATGTGCCTGAATGTTGAAGGTTGGTAGTACCAAACAATTATTTGCCTTCATCTGGAGTTGCTTCGATCCATCCTTTCCTCCATGCTGAATAATTTAATGATTAGTAAAATCCATGTAATCTTTCCCTAAACATTAAATTTATCGCCTGGTGCTTCTTTCCCATGCACATTTCCTTCAGTGCCTCCAGAATCTACAGGAAGGAACATCACTATCTCCACAGCAAATGTAACCCAGAGCACTTAACTCCATAGCTGTTCACAGTATTTTATTCCCTCTTCAATACCACTTCTGCATTATGGTTTAACTCCCTGAAACTCTGTATTTAATCTCAGCTTCCTAAACATTCAGATTCACCACTCTCTGCTCCTTGTGTCGCTTCCTGTATCTGTGAACCCTTTGGGCTGTCTGACATCAAACACTCTGCCCAGCAGCAGAGAAACTGATGGGAATTCTCTGAGCTTTTCAGCCCCAATCCCTGGGCCAAACCCTCTCTTGTCATCAGCTCTGTAATCGTGGGGCTCCAATGATGCCTTAGGTTTTAAATTTTATATTTTTCAAATCCTGCACTGCGAGTGTGACTCTGATGTTTTCTGTAGCTTGTTCAGTGCTGTTCTCTTTGCTAAGATAGACATAACAAAACCTCTGACTTGCTCTCCAAGGACACTCAGAACAAGAACTGCAAACCACAATCTTGGGGAGAGGGAGGCAAGCTTGGGCAAATTCCATCCTTGCCTGGGTTCTGGTTAGTGAATTTATGTTGATATCAAAGTGGGAAGAACTCGGGAGCTGTCCTTGTCCATGTTGGGATGCACTGAGGCAGGAGCCTCTGGAGCCCAGAGTGTGCCCAAAGTGTGAAAGCCTTTCCAACCAATCCCTCCTTTATTCCTTTATTCCTGCCTGCTCTCTGTTCCTAGGTAGCCAATTTAAAGCATCAGCTGCTGGAAATCTGCTGACACAAATTCCAGCCTGCAGCCCACTGTCTGGAATTGAGATCCATTCTTTCCTTTGCCTGATGGGAAGGAAATTTTTTTGGAACATCCTGGTGCTGTTTTGTGCAGCCTGGCTCGTCAGTGATTGCCACCTTTGTCCCCCTGGTTACGGAATGTGCTATATCCAGCAGCTGGGGTGAACTGTTGTACCATCCAGCCCTGAATGGGGCAGCGGTCACATCCACTCTTGGCAAATGCTTCCAGCCTTGGATCCTGTTCCTCGCATCCTGATGCTGAAAGCTCTGTTTACTACAGTTTTCACAATAGCCTTTGAGAACGAGGACTCCCAGAACACAATAGTGAACCTCCCCAGGAGTTGCCAAGAGGGGAAAAAAAAATCCACTTCCTTCTCTGGCAGTGGTGGGATGTAGGTAAGGCTGCACAGCAGCCCTGGCCAGCAAGAGGGGCAGAAAAACACTTTTTGGCTCCCATGAAGCTTCATTTGAGAAAATGCCTTTTTTCTTGGACAAGGGGAGGCTAGAATGACTTTTATAAAGAGAGGGAAGAAGGATGGAATGCAAACATCTGAGGAGAGAGGAAACCGTGGACATCTCAATTCTTAACCTGCCATAGACTGCAAGTGGCAAGAAATGTAATTTAAAATAGAGAGTGCCTATGGAAAACATGAGGGTAAATTGCTCATAGGCAATAATAACAGTAACAAATAACAGTATCACAACTGCTTATTAAATATCCATAAGTGAAGTTCTAATATGGGAAATAGACTGCGATTTCATGAATGCCATGAGATGTTTCTGGGAGTGTGAAACAGAAAATGAACCAGAATGTAGAGGGCTGCCCCTCTGATCTGGTTCCCAAGAATCCTTTTCCCCATGGGAGAAGGACACAGGGGTTGAGGTGAGAAGCAAGGACAATATCCAAAGTACTTTTTCCTCCTCTTCCCTGGAGAGTGGGGAAAGAATGGCACAGCTGCCCCCGAGGCTGGGCCTGGAGCCCACCCTGAACTCCTCTGAGAAGCAAGAGGACAGAGATAAAGGTGCCAAAGGACTTGGTTTGTACTGCAAGGGAGAGGGTCCCAGAAACGGGCTGGAAGGTTAAAATCTAAACCAGGATACTTTATTGAGACAGGGAAACAGAGGAGCCAAACATAAAGAAATGGAAAGAGAAAACAGATGAGTAGAGGAACTTCAGCTTCTGGATTCTGTCATTAGGGTTTCCCTGTATCTGGCACGGATTTTAGCAGGATGGGTGTTGATTTGGAGTTGGTTTTGAGTTAACAAAACCAGAGCTGTGCTCTCACAACTCGGCAGTAGCCTCAGTGTGGCTCTTGGGCAGGCATGAGGCCTTTTCTGTTTCTTTTTTTTCAATTATAGTGTTAGTTTTGTTCATCTTCAGCAGCATTTACAGCAGAATTAGTCAGACTGGCACTCAGCTCAAAAGACATGTTTTTTAAATTAAGCTTTGGTTGAAGAACAAATGGGTTTAAATAACAGGAAAACATGTTTCATGAAACATTGAGAAGTTCAGTAAAGCCCCAAAATCAAAAATCCTAGCAGTGTAATGACACTCCCTATATAACCCCACTTTTTTCCTTGAATGGGTTACCCTGTGCAGGGCTGCTTGAAATCCCCAGTGCCTTTGGAACAGCAGAGACCTTGTGCCCTCCACACCTCAGAATCCTTCTGCAAGCTCACCTTCTTCGTTCAGAAGTCCCAATTTGGGTGCTCCAGCGGGGGAGCTGGGAAGGGTTGACAGCACCAGCAGAGCCCAGGTGAGGGGCACGGGGTCAGCCTGGGGCAGGTGTGCCCTGCTGGGGCACGGGGGGGACTTTTCCCCCTCGGAGTGGGCAGATGCAGGATTGCTCTGGGGAAGGGGAGGATGAGAGAACGAGCGTGGGCGGAACACGGGAACTCTCTCTGGTTGGCTGGGGCCGCGCTCGGAGGGGAAATATGCTGACTTTTGTATGTATGTGATAAATGTGTTTTAAGAATAGCAGTGATTTCTTAATCCAGTTTTGCAAGTACAAACAATTACGATGCCTTGTAAAAGAGCTGCTTGGATTCCATAGTCCCAATGTAACAAAGATCAAACTGCCTTGCAGCTCCTGCTGGTCGCTTTAACTCCTGTTTGAGGGAGGGGGAAAGGAATGCCAGGGTTCCACACTGAATATTGCATCCTAATTTTTTATATGGGGGAAAATACTCGAAATGGATGCTGTTTTATTCTTTTAAGCACTGGTGGGTTTGAAAATGGTTGAATTTGAGCTGCAAATTCCATGTTAGTTTTCTGATGCCCCAGTGTGTACTGAGATACAGAAGACAGGCATTTGAGCTCTTCGGGACAGAGCAAACCAATTTTCTCTTCACACTTTCTCCATTAGTGATGAGATTGCCTGGATTGTACTCTTTTTAAGACACATAGAAGATTGAAATATTTTATTGTGATGTGCATGCAGCTAGAGCTCAGTTTTAGAAAGGAAAGGAATGGAAAAGGAAAGGAAAAGGAAAGGAAAGGAAAGGAAAGGAAAGGAAAGGAAAGGAAAGGAAAGGAAAGGAAAGGAAAGGAAAGGAAAGGAAAGGAAAGGAAAGGAAAGGAAAGGAAGGGAAAGGAAAGGAAAGGAAAGGAAAGGAAAGGAAAGGAAAGGAAAGGAAAGGAAAGGAAAGGAAAGGAAAGGAAAGGAAAACACATGATGACATTTCAGCTCTATATGCCCAAAGGATCCCAAATCTGGATCCTCAGTTAAAACACAATTTGTGCATTGCTGAGGTGCTCCTGGTTTAATCCAGTCCCTGATGAGCAGTGCTGCAGAGAACACACAGCAAATAAATCAGCCCAGTGTCTCAGTGTTGGCAGGAATATCTGTGTGTGCGTGTGTGTGTGTATATATATTTATATATAAAATATAATCCCAGGCCTGCTCTGCCATACGTGGCCTGAGCTGCCTTGCATCCCAAGGGTGAGTTATTCCCTTAGCACAAGGCTCGGTGCTGAAGGTGTTTATCCTTTTAAAGCAGGGGTTACAGAACCTATGCACAAAACTGCAGGGGAAAAAGGGATAAAAATGGGGTTTGTTTCTTTCAGCTGGGATGCTCCAAAGTTCTGAGCTTAACTGCAGTTGTGACTTCCCTATAGATAGCATGGCCAAGATCTGTTTCAGAGCCCATGGGTGGAAAAAAACCCCAATCCCTGTTTCTGTTTTTCTGTTCCCTCGTTTCCCTTCCATCTCCCTGTTGTGAGCAGGGGGAATTGGCACTGAGGTGCACTTGGGTCAGGGCCGGAGGAACAGCCCCAAAAACCTCCTTCCTGCAGCTGCAATAAGGAAAGTGAAATGTGGTGTGTGCCTGTACTCAGCCAAAGAGCTGAACGTGGAATTTTTAATTGGATGGGTATATTTTCCTTTAATTTAGAGTTCTACTTAAGTTTTTTCCTTTACAGCAGGCTTTTAAAATAATGCAGTCACTTTCAAAGGAATTTGTTATCAGAGGTAAGACACGGTGCATGATTTGGCAATATTTTTGTAGGTCACTCAGTTATTTGTAGCCTGCTCTCTCTCTGTTACTTATTATTTCCTCTTTTTTCAAGCCCTTTTCATATGATTTCTTATTGTGTGCACACGGAAGTTTCCTCAGCACACAAGCTGAGGCTGCCCAATCTGAGTCTAACAAAAGAGGAAAAATGAGGAAATGATTAATTGTGTTTGAATTTGATCATTCTTTCAGTTTTAATAGCACTGGGGCTCTTAAGTGAGTTTGGAACAAGCACTAACATGAGTTCATTGCTGTGAGACATTGGGATAACCTGGGATGTCCCCGTGGCTCTGGGCAGTGCGATTGGAGGGATGTGGGGTGGGATGTGGGGCGGGATGGGGGGGGGGATGTGGGGGGGGATGGGG
>VZTN01033432.1:0-30090 GCA_013400515.1 Erpornis zantholeuca | reverse complement strand
CCAGCGCCGCCTGCTGGGCACGGCCGGGAGCGCGCCCTGCCCGAGCCGCGCGCGTCCCTGCGGAGCCGCCGGAACAGGGGACAAATGCCCCTTCCCAAAGTGAGGAGCGGCCTCACCTCTCAGCGTCGAAACCGAGCTTAAGAAACAAATTTAACAGCAGCGACTGCCGCGGTATTAACTCGGAGGAGGCTTTGCTTTAAAACCAAAGGAGAACTGAAAGCTGCCTTGTCGAAATTTGTTCCAGGTATCCACAGTTTTGATCTTCTAAAAAGCATCTATGTCACTTTTCCGGTAATATTTTACACTTTGGAATAATTATAAGCATTCGCTGTAGCAGATAACACAAGTTCAAATCCAAAACCTGGGTGGAAAACTCTTCCAACTAGTTACAAATGAATTAATGCGAGGCCATCTCAAAATCAATAAAATTGATCTCCCCGGCGCTTGCATCACGCAGACTGTAAGAGATGTTTGCCTGACGCTGGTGGGGCTGGGTGTGGTGGCAGTTGCTGGGCTGGTGCGATGCCTGGGAGTTGGGTGATTAATGCCGGCGCAGGGAGCCTGTAACACGTGAAGGATGCGTTCCCCACAGCCCAGCCAGCAGTGGGACTGCTGCAGCAGCTGGGGAGGGACCAATCCCTAATCCTGCACTGCTTTCGGGATCTCTGTGAGCTGCAGGAGGGATAAGGCAGCGGATGAGTTAATTAATACACCCCCACGAATTTCCCTTCTCTTTGTTTTGGTGGTTTTTAATAATGCTGTGATTCAGTGTTTTTACAGAAATTTACACCGCGGGTTTTCCCTTCCGCACTCATGGTAATTGTATGAACATCAAAAGCCAGCAGCCAAAGGAGAGCTACAGAGAATATCCAGCGAGAAGGTGGCAATGGCCTTGGAAAATCCATCCTGACCAAATCTGCTTTGGGTCTTTTCTGCTGAAGCGAGGTTTTGGCACATGTTTTCTGTGCTTTGTTACAAAAGCTGATGTGCTGGAGTATGAAATAAGGCAGGTCATGGAGTGCAGTGACAGATGGATTACAAATATTGTGTGCCCTGGCAGGCAAGAGGCTGATGGGAGCTGTCCTTTCTCTCTGTAATCAAAAAGTAAGTTTTGGAGTAATGTGCACAGAACTGGTAAATATATACAGATAAGGCTGAAAAATATTTCACTGCTCAGACAGCAACTCATACTGATTTTTATTCATTTTTTAATCTATTTTAGGAAAATCCTCTTCCTCTCCAGGAGCAGGGGGGACTTGCTCAGACCCAGGGCCCTGTGCTGTTCTCTTGGCTTGGAGGGTGCCACAGAGGGACCAAGGGCAAGTGTCCCCACACCCTCTCAGAGCTCACCTGCTGCACTCCAGGACTTGTCTCAGAAGGGTCCCAGAGCCTCTTGAGCTCTGTTGCCCAACATTTGGTCCCTGAGGTCTGTGTCTTTCACAACAGAGCAAATACATGAGGGCTGTGCTTTGCTGCTCGTGCCAGCGCCGCTTTTCCTGCACAGCAGCAGAGCTGCTCAGAGCTGGCATCACCTCCTGCTTTTCAGGAGGTTTTGGCAAAGCAATTAGAGAAGAGAGCTGATCACAAAGGAGCCTTTTGTCTTTTGGGTCGTCTTTGGTCCTGAAATTCTCGCTGGATCTTGAAAATTACAGTATTTGCATTTGGGAAATGGATATTCCCTGCGTTGTGAATATACCTTGTGAAATATTAATACACAGAGTAACCCACACTTGCACTTGTTTAAAATGGAAATGATCCCTGTGCTGGACAGCAATCCATTTTGCAACATGATGGCCTTTTCTGGCTCCAATCCTCCTTACAGCACACACAGGATTTTTAGCCTTCATTGATATTAAAGTGCAATTGGCTCATAAATGCATTGGGCTCATTTTCGGTTGGGTTTTATGAATAGAAAATGTTTGCCTTAGCAGCAGATCGGGTGCCAATATTTCACAGAGTAAACCAGGCTCCTCAAAGCCCACTCTGCTCCAGAAGAGTGACCAACTCCTCCAGAACTGACATAAATTAATTTAATTATTGCAAAACCACTTTCAGCACTGTTGCAGCGAGATCAGCTAAACAAGCACAAAATCCCTTGGCCTTTTGTGAGCGTGTCAGAAGCTCAGTGAAAACTGAGGTTTTGATCACTCGTGCTGTTAAATCACTTTGGATGCTGATTCAAAGGGGCATGGTGCTGAAAACCACAGCTGGCACAGAGATATTTTCTAGATTAGGTGATGGATTGTATTTTGGAGCTGTGTTGTGCAAACTGGGCACAAAAGTTGCTCTTGACTTCATCATCATTTCATCACCTCTTCCAGACTTACTGATGTTGATGCAAACGAAAGGGCAGGCTTCAAAAATGGTTTTAAAGTCCCTCCTAAACTTCATGAATACAACCTAGAAAATGCAATTCCTGCTTCAGGAGAAGGAGCAGACTTTCTGGAACACTGCATAAGCAGTGACAGTGATTAATTGGTTTAAATGAATGGCTTTTTTCTTGTCTCTGTCAGCTTCATTCCCACATGTTTGAAATAGTTCGGGATTTTTCAGTCCTGCTCTGAGAACGAGGCAAACTGGAAATGTAACTTTTAGATTTTTTCCAGTTCTTGGAGGCTGCTATTTAAACATCACAGAGCCCAAAGGAAATGTCTGCTGTGTCACAGTCTGATGACGAAATTCAAGTCTTGTGATATCTCGCTGAGGTATGCACTGACTGTTACTGCTTCCTGTCAGTGCTCAAGGAAGGGATTGAAATATTAGAAAGCAGGGACAGCATGGAAAGTCAGGCTTGGTTGTAGTCAGAGGGGAATGTAAATTTGAGAGCAGATACTCAGAGGTGAGGCAGAAATGTGGGTGAAGGCCAGGTTCAGGTATGAACTGCCTGAAGTTGGGTCTTAACTCCTTTGTTCAGTGGCAGGCCAGGATCAGGTATAAATTTTCCTGAATCTACTATTTCTAACACATACTGACTGATTCTGTGAAGACCAAACCCACAAATACTCCCTTTTCACAAGACTTTTTTCTAAGGCAGGGAACAGAAGCTTTCATTTTCCACTACTTCCACAACTAAAATCCCATTTCAGAAGAAATTTTGGCAGCCCAGCCACAGCAACTTTAACTTGGGCTGGCTTGAAGTGATGGGTGGAAACACAATGCTTGGAGGGAAGAAGAGAAAACCTCCCAGAGCTGTCCTGCTGGGCTCACCCAGTGGTCAATATAATTCAATATTCCATCTCTAATGGCCAATAGAGGAGGATAACAAAAAAAATGAGATATTTTAGCATTTTAATTAACTATTTTACGTAGTTAATTTCATTAATCATGGTGCTTTGGTGTAGTACCCAAAACACAGATTCCTGATTAATGAGACTTTTCTGAGACTTCCTATTTTTCTCTTTGAACTTCTACAGAAAGGACAAAATTCTGGTTTGAGAATGCCAAAATCACAGGGGGAAAAAAAGAAAAAAAAAAATAAAAAGGACTAACAAATGCCCAGAATTAGCAGGGATGTTTGCTCTCCCAGTTCCGTTTTGGTTCCAGATTGGAGTTTCCTGTGCTGTGCTGCACTGGCTTGCAGCGGTGAGCCTGTAACTCACCGGGAGCAGCTGCACACCAATTTCCTCCTGCTGCTGCCGAGCAAACACCTGCACTGGGATGGCAGCAGGGACCTGGAGGGGATAAAGGCTGGAGAGCTGCTCCCGAGAGCTGAAACCTCCCCGGGCTCCTTGTTTTGGGGTTGTTTTAGGAGAAAGCGCCGGTGAAGGTTTTCCATCTCCCGAGCGGAAAGCAGATGGAAAGAAATTCCTCAGGATTGCTGAGTCACCCCGGCACTGGAGCCAGGAGCTGATGCAATCCTGCCCTTATCACCGGAAGATCTCCGGGTAATCACAGCCACACCTCTTGTTTCAATAGCTCCGTGAAGGGCTCTCCATTCCCCAGACCTAACCCAGCGTGCGCTGAGCACATCTCGGTTCCCTAATCCCAATCGCGAGGAATAAAGGTTTAAAACTTGAAAGGCTGAAGGGGCAGGTGCCTGAAGAAATAGCAGTATTTTGCCATGGATCTGTGCACAGAAATCCAGAGCAAAAGCACTTCCAAGTATGGAAAAGTATCCTAATATTTGGATGTGTGTGTAATTCTCGACACTGCTGCTGCAAACAGCACAAAATGATCTGGTTTTTAATTGTAGCAGGAATTATTTAAGCTTTAACTGGAGGTAAAATGACAAATTCTCCATTTTCAGTCACTTCTCTAATTTTGTCTACAACATCAGGTTGTATTATTTTAATTAAGTAGTTTCTGTGTGTGTCTAAGTTCCTAATGTTTTAGTGGAATGAGGACCAACAGTGCTGCTTCATTTACTTTGTGATCAGCTTGATTAAGGGGAGAAGAAGCTGTCCTAAGAATGTTAAGCTTGACCTGGTAAGAATTGTGATAAAAATTGTTCTAATTTCTGCATCAAAAACAAAACAACAAATAAACAAACCAAAAAAACCAAAAAAACCCCCAAACAAAACAAACTCAGTGCTAGCAAAATGTTAAGCTGGCATTGAAGTTGTCTATAACATAAATATAAATGAAAAAATTACATTTTCAAGAGAGTTGAGGGAAATGGGAGATCAATGTATTGCTTGTTTTACTTTAGAAGCCCTCCAGTTTAAAAAATAATTGATATTCCTTCCCCCACACCCTTCTGCCATAATTATGTAAAGAATCTGGATTATGCTTCCGACTCGATTTAACTGTTTCATAATAAGTCACAAGCATACCTGGCCTACTTGATGATATTCCTTTAAGGTTGTGCCAGTCTTTCCATTATTAAATCATGTTTAGTGTTATGTACTGGTGGCTTAAAAAAAAAATAATTCATTTCAAGCTCGAACTTGCCATGCATTCTCAGTTAGCCATTTGTGTGAGGGAGCACAGACCCATCACTGTTCAGCAGCTTAATGCATTATTTTTCAGCTTAATGGAGATTTTGGCCTTTTTAAAATAATTAATGAGGTCTTCAGTGTGTTAATTGGGGAGAATAAGCTTAAAAATAAGGAAGAGCTGTATTTTGTGGGTATAATCTGTGTGCTGCCCCCATCATAAACCTGAGCCACTCAGAGAAAATGCTGATTTTTGGTTTTAAATCTGCAGGTTTGAAACAGGGAAGTTCAGATACAAATACAGGTGGAGGAGCCCCAGTTATCCTCTCTCCTACCATGGACTTGCTGCTTTATCTGAACCTCAGAATTAGATAAGAACTGAAGACATTTGTGTGTCTTTTGTGATGTTTTTAGGTGCAGATTTTCCATATGCATCACCCATGTTCCAGCCTCATCCCACAGGAGCACACAGAGATTTTGCAATCACCATCACTCACCAGTCTATAGAATTTTTTTTTCATTAAAAAAAAAGCTTTGTGTCTTGTAGAACAGGGTAGAACTTTTTAAAAGTGGAATCCATGTTCCAGGAGAGTTAAAAAGGAAACACTTAAGTCCTTGATGTGTCACTGGATAGAGTTCAGTGCCCTTGCTGCCAAGTTTTTTGCACGATGTTCTGAAGGTCAGAAAGAAATGTTGATTTGAAATATCTCCACCTCAAGAGGATGCAGCAAAGTATATCTGAAAGAAGAGCAAAAATCTCCTTCCTGGCTTTGGCCTGAGGAACAAAACTCCAAGTGGCTTCAACCATTCCCAGGGAGCTGCTGCTGGCTCTACCAACACCCATTTTTGTGTCTTCAGTCTAAAACCTGACCTAGTCCTAGGACATAATTATATTTTAGTCCCCATTTGTCAGAGCTGAATTCAAATTGAATTCAGCTTTTATTCAGTCAGCTTTTATTATCTATTTGTAAAGAGAACTGAGGCCAATTAAGCCTCCAGGTTGTTGGGTTTTCTTTGCATTTCAGTTGTTTGTTTGTTTGTTTGTCTGTTTTGGTTAAGGCTTTTTTTGGCTGGGGGCAATATTTTTTGGGGGGTGATTTTTTTTTTTGCTTTGTTTGGTTTTGGGGTTTTTTTTAAACCCAGTTTTAGGCTTTTGCTGAAGTCAGAGAGAGGGAGGCTACGAAATGCATCCTAAAACCTCCTTGGTGGGGACATTTAGTGTAGCTGTGTGTTGTGAACACCCCTCCCATCCATGCAAGCTCTGAGCCCAGCTGCATCCTCTGCTAACATCTCATGCTCTGTGGGATTGCCAAGTGGTCTCTTCTCCAAAGACTTCCTAGGCTGAGCTCTGCTATCTCCCAGATCAGGGAGACATATTCTGATGTGGCTGGAGACTCTAGACAGTTAAATTCACAGAAATCCACTGAAGGCAGTTTGCTTTTCAGAAGTTGCTGAGGGCAAAATTTGGCTTTTTTGCAGTTTGAGGGTGGGCTGTTTAAGCTGAGCAAGTTGCAGCTTGTTCCATTGTAATTTAACAATATATTTTCCCCTCGCTCGCTGTGTTCCTCCCAAGAGGTGCTTGCTCCTCCTCGATGCATGAAAGGATGCCTGTATTTAATGTACATATTAAATAAGTCTGCGAATTCTCACATAATTTTACATTCAAAAGTCCCATCTGAGGGGGGTGTGTGTGTATATAATTTGGTGAGGTGCATGTATAGAAATAAACCAGTCTTTGCTCTTCCCTTTTGTACCTCCTCGAGACATGTAATCTACAAAGCAGGAGAATTGCATGATAAAATGTGCCAGAGTGGAATGCATAATTATTCCAGAGGAGGGTAAGTCAGTTCAGAACTTGTACTGACATTCTTAAGGGCAGCAGGAGTCTTCTTGCCATGAAATTACATCAGCTCCCCGTGGCCCAGAGTCAACGCTCACGCTTTCCCTTTCTAGTAAAAAAGGCGTGAAAAATGCTAATGTCTTCCAAAATGTACCCTGGAACAAAGCTGAGGGAAGGAATATTTATTGTAGTGTGGCGCTCACCTGGAAGTGAACCTCGGTGCAAGGGCAGAAGAGATTGAGACACTGTGCTTTTGAAAGAACCGTTTCAGCTTTTCTAATAGATTAAGTCATGACTTGCAAACAGACAAAAACCATCTAAATAAGAAAAAGAATGCTTCCTTGATCCTAGTTCAGAGACATTCCCACAGCAGGTGGGGCAGAGGCCTTTAAATTACAGGTCTCCTCCGTACACCCAAATTTGTTACAGCTCCAGCAGGTGATGAGCAAACCCATTTCCAGGCTGGATGCAGACAGCAACTCCCACTTTCAGGGGTGTTAAAAGATGAGTGTGTGGCTGGGATTGTGCGCTAACAACAACAGAGGAGGAATCCATTCCGTGTGGAAACACCCCCCGAGCTCCCCAGGAGCTGTGAGGTGAAGCCTCCAGCTCTCCCTGCCAGATAATTTATTGAAATTGTCACCAGGACAAACGCACGGGCAGCAGCTCAGCACAGCTCCCAGTTCCCGTCATTTCTAGGCAGCAATTAGCCCTGCTTCAGCTGGTGGGCAGGGAGTGACTAATTTCCATTTCCCCACGAGGAGAGAGGGGAGGAAAGGAACATTTCCTTTCTCTCCAGCGAAAAATCTGGCCCTGGGAGCTGTTTGGTGGATCTATTGTGTGAGGCAAATCTCCCGTGGATTGGGAGCTGATGTGTCACCCTGGCAGCACCATGTGTTTGCACACCGAATTCCAGTGGCAGTGTTTTCGTGGCACATCCTGTTTCTTCCTGAGTGAGGCCGCTGGAATTTGTGATTTAAGGGAAAAAAAAAGATTGTACGAGGGGGAAAGCTGCCTCAGGATTCCCCTGTGCTCGTGGCGTGCGAGCTGCAAAGGAAGGAAAATCAGGAAAAATCGGAGATCGCAGGAGCTGGGGTTGAAGCAGCCCAAAGTTTGAAGCATTCAGTGATGAGAGAGAGAGTCAGGGTAGAAATCTCCTGTTTGGAGGGCCCATCTGCAGGATTTACATAATCCCCAGTGGCAGAGATCTGTGCAGCAGATTTCCAGCTGCCCTGGCAGAGGTGTTGGCTCACGGCTGCTGCACTCAGTGAGGGTGAGGATGCTTTGCCCCCTCTGCTTTCTTTGTGTGTTAAAACTACTCCTGATTTCAGGGGAGGAGGCGTTTTAGGAGAGAGGCTGTGGGACTCTCATCTTTTATTACAGCAGGCGTGAATTAAATAAATGTCTCCTTCTCTCACACTTTGATTACCTGAAAAAGTTTTGCCCAATATCTCCAGTCCCCGCAAAAAGAGACTTCGACAGCAGAATTTATGTGAAATACCTGAGGGGCAGGGGGAAAGAAACATCAGCATCTTGCTTTTCCTTAGAACAGAGCTGCTAATCCAACATCAGGAATTCTTTGGGGTTCACCTTGACTGTTGTGTGAGTGACAGGAAAATGAAGCTCCCTCTTGAGGCTTTGCTGCAGCCTCGAAAGGGCACGAGGCACACTCAGGAAGCACAGCTCCTGTTAATTTTCATTTCAGCACCATCCAGAGTTTCTTCAGCCCTGCAGACATTCTGTGAGTGATGCAGCAGATCCAGCTGGGTAATTTTAAGTCCTTCCACGACATCACCTCTGAAAAGTGCCTGTCACTCAAGCACTTGTAACAGACTTCTGAGAGGTAGCTCCCAAAATAAAATAGAGTTAAATACCAGCCCACACACACTACTTGTTTCTTTTCTTTCTCATCTGGAGAGACCACAGTTCTTTTGTATTGCCAATGGAGGTGCTTTATAAATCTACATGATTTTTTACCAAGAATTCATTCCTAGTGAAAAAAACAAGAGAAGAACACAAAGAGCTTTAATTTTTTACTACTTACTGTAGCTGTCTTCATGGTTCTGGCAAGTACAGGTCAGTGCAGGGCAATAATAACCACTCAAAATCTCGCCTTTGGATAAAAAAAATGGTTATTCCTCAGAGCTTATAAAGCCTTGAAGGAGAATTTGGTTCATTGGGAGGTTTCTTTTACCCTGTTCCCATCACTTTTATAGGACAAAGGCTGAGCCCTAAAGCCAAGGACTTTCTCCTCCATTGCACACAGCCTGGGAAACTCCAGTGTCAGATAATGTGATGTGGATCAATCTTTAAACCCCTTGGAAGTGCTGAGGAATGCCACTGCTAATTGAAGTTAAAACTTCAGGCCCAGTGAAAAACACAAATTCAGTTCATTTTATTTTATTTTGTTTTGTTTAAATTGATCCCCTTTCTAATTTTTGTGTCATAATTCATGGCTAAAAAACCCCAAAACTTGTCTCTCCTGGGCTATCTTAATGTGAAAAAGGGGGATGTGGTTTCTGTTGTTCTTCTTGGCTTATTTTAAATCTCAAGGACTGACTTGATACTTAAAATATTATTTAAATTCTTTCTGTTTTTTAAAAAAAAATGATTTTATCTTTCTTAACCTTGACTTAATTTTTGAGCTGCAATAATTGAACTACAGAGGAGTAAATCAATGTTTCATGAAACTTGATGTAAAGTATCATCTTGAGGTGGAATGTTCTTCCTCAAACAAGAGGAGGAATTAGAGAAAATGATGGGATTTTGCAAATTCGGCTGCTTATTTGCATAACTGAATATGCATTTGAAAAACTAATCACTAATTTTAGGTACCTATTTTGAATCTTTTGAGATGAGATTTAAAAAAAAGAAAAAACACCTTAAATTTCTTTTTGCTTGTTTAGAGGTGCATGTCTAAGAAAAATCATTTCCACATTGGAGACAGGAATTGTCATTCAGAGCTTAAATCCATTTGTGGTGACACGTGTGACAGTTTGGATGATGCCTCTCAAATTGCTCTGAGTCCATAATCACTTCTAGCTACTTTTGGAATGGAAAAATAAACTCAGAATTTGCAGGTGGTTCTTTGTTTGCAGCAGGTGGTTCTTTGTTTCTCCGAACAGCTTTGCCTTGCCAGGGGAGCAGAAAGGCAGAACACAATTGAGTGGTTAGGAGTCCATGCTGGAATAAGGACTAGGGACAGGACTCAGGGAAGGGCAGGAGCTGTGCCAGGGTTGGAGATCAAGGAAAGGTTCTTCCCCCAGAGGGTGCTGGGCACTGCCCAGGCTCCCCAGGGAATGGGCACAGCCCTGAGGCTGCCAGAGCTCCAGGAGCGTTTGGACAGCGCTGCCAGGGATGCCCAGGGTGGGATTGGGGTGTCTGTGCAGGGCCAGGGGCTGGGCTGGGTGATCCTTGTGGATCCCTTCCAGCTCAGGATGTCCTGGGATTCTGTGTCCAGACAGCTGAGTGTCCAGACAGAAAAGGAAACTCAATCCCAACCTGTGCCCCTTTGGGATGCCCCTGTCCATCCTGCCCAGGCCTCCCACAGATCCCATCTCAGCCCCGTGGATCCTGCTTACTGACACATCCAGCCCTCTGCATCCCTGCTGGGAGCTGCTGTTGATGAACAACAGGAAATTTATTGGTAGTATTCAGCCAAAGAGTGGCAGGAGCCCTGGCAGTGCCTGGACAACTGCAGGGCCTTTCCCAATTTCACAACCAGGAGCTTCCCCATATGGGATCCCTTCATTGAGCCAGCGCTGGCTCAGACAAAGAGCTTTGTTTTTGTGAGGTAGGAAGTATGCAAAGCACACACAATGTTTACAAAGTACCTTAGTGCTATTTTGACTAATTTTTACTGGAGAGTCAGTGGTTGTTTCAAAGCTGGATTAGTCACTTCGACCGTAATTACAATCTCTTCAAATCTGCTTCAGAGTTTTGAATTGGCTTCAGGCCTAATGGTCAGAAAATGGCTCCATCTCAATCTCAAGACTAAACTTGATTAGTAGCTCTTGTAGCTTTTATTGTAGCTTTATCCCATAGCTTTCTTGTAGCTTTTTCCTTATTTTTAAGTGTGAGGTGAATGAAGATGCAGCTCTGTGCACAGAAACCTGTGGCACCACGAGCTGCCTCTGCACGGAGAGGTGCAAGAGAAGAACAGCCCTTNGCCTCTGGAGCCCAGAGTGTACCTCTGAAGGCCTTTCCAACCAATCCCTCCTTAATTCCTTTATTCCTGCCTGCTCTCTGTTCCTGGGGAGCCATTTAAGGCATCACCAGGCTGCGGCTCACAGAGACAATCCCACCACAGACACAGACTCCCACATTCCCATGGAATTCCCTCCACACCATCCCATGGCACAGTAGGGCGCTCAGGCCTCACACACAAAGTCCGAACCTCAGCCCTTTCGAGAAACCAGACGAAACGGGTGATCAAAGCTGCAACAGAACCTCCATAAAACCTTTTTTTTTTCTTTCCCCCCTCTGATTCTATTTCGGAGGTGTGTTCCAGATTGCTCAGAGATGCCTTAGCCAAGAGGCAGAGCCCGGGGAGGGGAGCGTGCAGCAGCTTGTGTGCGACGCTCCTTGGCACGCTGGCGGGGCCGGGCAGCGTGTTCCGCACGCTGTGTGGGAGGAAACACCAGGCAGCTCCGATTGCATCATCTCCCTGGCGCTTTTTTCCCCCCCCCCCCTTTCTTTCTTTCTTTCTTTTTTGTCTTCCAGATGGTAAAACAAAGGCTGTAGTGAAACCCGTTTTCTCCCCAGGAAGAGGTGGGAGGGAATTTTATTTGAGCAAGAAACTTTGCCTCGAGTCGAAATCTGGGGCCTGGACTAATGAAGTACCTGTAATTCATATTGTACTAAATATTGCTGAAACCAGGCATGTACTAATCATGAACGGTGCCAAACTATGCATAATTACTATGCTTTCTCTGTAGCAGTAATTAATTTGCGTTAGCAACTTTGATTAATCTTTCTAATCTAAAAGTAAAGTGCTTCTCAGACATGAAAGGCTCTCCAAGCGCTCAAGGTTGTTGGTGCAGCCTTGTGGAGGGTGTTTCAATCCAGTGAGGGGCAGGAAGGGGACAAAGCTTAAAAAACAATCAAAGTCTAGCTGATATTTATGAACTAATAACTAATTAAAAGAGCTGTAGCGTTCTGTTTTGCCACAGAATTCATCAGCTAAGCTACAGGCTTCTGTCCACGGTGCACTCCTCCCGAAAGCAAAGAGAATTGTCAGTCAGAGAGCTCCTCCAAGGGCTGTTCCAGAGACAAGGGGCTGAGATTCCATCTCACAGAGGGCAGTGATTGAATATTTCCATCGCTGCAATGCAAACTCACCCAGAAATCCATTTTGGTCTTTACCTAAGGCCTTGCTCTGGGCAGGGTCGTTCAGCTCCAGTCCCGGTCAGTCCCACAAGGGCCACTCATGCTTGCTGGGGGACCTGGAGCTGCCCACTCCCAGGAGAAATGTGTGCTGAGATCATTGCCTGAGCCTGCTGACCAGCAGAGCCACCAGGTGCTCCTGGGTGAGCTCAGTTCTGGCACCTCTGCACATTAAACTTTCCACACTTCACCGCCAACCTCCCGGGCTCGGCAGCCAGAGGAACCCGAGGCTGCTGAAAGGATTTCTGCCATCAAAAGGTGCTTGTGATTTACCAAGGCTCCATAAACTACCACATCTCCAAGAGCTAAAATTTCTGAGGCAAACAGAGGTGTCTCCTCAAACCGAATACAAATCCCCGTGGGTTTTTAAGTGACCACGGTGTTGCTCTTTTTCTCCCTTTAGCCATGTTAATCTTACAGTTATTTTTTTTCTTGTTTCCTCTGTTTGCATTGTTTCCTGGCAAGGACTGCATGTGATTCATGATAAGAGATTCAAAATTACATGAAAATCATGTGGAAAAGGATAGTCTAGAGATTACTAACAAGCTTCAGTGTGATCCAGATAACTTTTGTTAAAAATCGCTGCCACTACCTTAAAGTCTGGGATCAATTCTGTTTGCACAAGTCAGAAAATATTTTTAAAAGACATAACCCAGTAGAAAATATAAATGTAATTCCTACGATTTATAGGGTTTTTTTTACAATGCTGATTCAACAAAGGGATTCATTGTTATAGTTTATTTTCTTACAGCTGTAGTTTGTGTCCAAATATTTTATAATCATAGAGTTACCCTCTTGATATCAGTCAAAATAGACAATATATATTGATGTCGAAACAAGCTTTGTAGAAGACATTTTTTAAATCAGGCATGGGACTTTACATTTATTAGAAGGTGTTCACAAAAATAAGGGTAACATCATGCATATTCTTTGCAACTAAACCCAGTTATGGTTACAGTTTGGAAATAAATTATTTAAATAGACATATGGAGATACAGTAGTACATATACACTCTATTTATGACATTTAGTGTACTGATAACTCCCAGCAATACATCAGAAGTCTACAACCAGCTGATGGAAGGGTTGGATAAGGAGGAAGAAACTGCTTCAATTTCTCACATTATTTATGTGGCTTGACGAGGATGTCGGTGTGAATTGCCTCCTGAATCTGGGAGGCAAGAACAAGTCAAGACTATACTTCTGCAGTACAAAACATTTACACACAAAATACACATGCATTGCAATGCATTGGAAATGGGCGAAGCCAGGAGAAACCCATTCCTCAATGCTTTATTAACACAATTCTACAAAGGAGTCTCAAATAAGATTATATACTTCAGTCACAGTAAGGCCACAATATTACAATGGATAAGGACCTTAGAATTGGACATTCTGTGGGAGCAATGGAACCCTTCCTTCTTTACAGAGGTTTTTACACGTTCCTGGATGGGATCTCACTCACCAAAGTCCTCCTGCTGTTTCTTTGCGTTCCTGTAGGTTTAACATATTGCTTGGTACAACAGTGAGCACAGTAGAGAAGGGTACTGGCACGGGGAGAACAAAACCTATGGGACATTCACGGCGGTGTCAGACTACCTCGGGTGCACGTGGAGCTGGCTAATCAGAAAACAGACTAGCGAAGGATTTCCTCAAGTTCCGGATGGTCTCGGCTTTCGCCTCGTCCTCGTTCACGGACGACCGGAAGAAGGAGGACTCCGTGAAGCTGAAGGCGTTGGTCAAGGACTGCGACTTGCTGCAAGACACAAACACAGTGGGTTCTGCATGGTCACCTCGGCCCCCAGCCTCCACCCCCGAGCGCTCGGGTCCGTGGGGAGAAGAGGGGAGAGTGTCCCTCTCGTGTGGATAAAACGGGCTTTCACCACAAGATGTAGAGTTATGGACTCCCCATGTCCGCTCTCCACCCCAAAATGTTACCCTGGGGAATGTTTCTTATCTCTGGTGACAGAGCGTGGGCTGGGATCCCCTCACGTCTCCAAAGCGGTCCCTGCAGCCTTGGCAATCTTTCTACCCTCACCCCAAATACCACAATATTACATAAATGGAGATGAACAAATATATCAACGCCCCAAAAGAGATCCTTTTGGTGAATTTGAGGAAAGTTGCGACAGCCACATTTCCAGTTTGCACTGGGTAGAGCGAGTCGCAGTTTCCGTGCTCACTCCTTGGTAAGCCACACTTAAAGCCCTTGGTGACATAAATCACCTCAGTGTTGGCTGAGGCAGCAGGGACAAGGGAGCACAAGGTTTTGTACCCCACAGTGATGTCCCACACAGCCCTTCCCTCCTGCACCCCGACCCGATGGGGAGGCTGAGGATAATATTTCTCCTAAGGAACACTCTGGTGTTTTGTTTGCTTTCTGCAGATCCAAATTGGCTGATGTAAATTAGAGCTTGAGGAAAATGTGGGCCTGGCTACTAAATCCCAATCACAGCCCAACAGGGATGATTAATAATTGTGTTTTTATAGGGCTGCAAACAGTTATGCACAGAGGAAAATCAGATATTTTGCAAGAGTTTCAATCCTAAATTGTAATGTGCTCTCCCTCTGTCTATATGTATTGGACATTAGATCCTTAATAGAGGTTTAAAGACATTTTATATCTTTTAGAAAATACCTCAGCAAGAGTTTGAATCTTAAATTGTAATGTGCTCTTCCTCTGTCTATATGCTGGACATTAGATAGATAGATAAACTTAATAGAAGTTTAAAGTCATTTTATATCTTTAAAAAAATACCTCAAATCAGATATATTTTTTCCTGTCTATAAGCATTTAGTCTAGCAGTGCTACTTAGAGCTACCATGGACCTTCTGTGCAAGTTCCCAGGGGCATGAAAAACATTACAAAGAAAACAAGAAGGAAAATAGCTAAAGTTTAAAACTTTAACTAGTGACATATCAGATAAACAACATCTAAAAAATAGGCTTGAATTGAACTAGAACACATTAATGAGTTATCAGCTTTTTACAAAGACATCCCTAGGTTGGGTAAAAGGAGTTACCTGATTTCATTTTTATCTCAGTACAATAGATTTCAGTTTTGGCTCTAGTAAAACTGAAGCACTTTCCTTATTCAGACTGCCTCAGACTCCTCATGGTCTGCAGCTTCTCTACTTCTAAACTAATAATGTACAGCAAACAGTGCTGCAGGCGTTTTAGGTTTTTCATAAATTATAGTTGTGCTAATGAGAATAGACTGATAAATGTTTGTTTGTACTCACTGAAAGAGGGAGGGTGGGAAGCAGCACTTGACTTGATTAGTAACACAATAAGTAGCCTAATTAAATATTTATTCACAGATTAATAACATGTACATACAGGTTAGGCAACAGCATGTGGGTGAAAACAAAGCATACACATGCAAATAGAGTTAATCCTACAGGCAGGAGATCTGAGCCTTGGTGTGGACCTAAAACTGCTTCTGAAAGTTAGAAAAGCTGCTCTTATTATGGCTTACAGCTTAAAAACTTTCATTTCTCCTTTGTTATTTTATTTTAAAGAGAGACTCTTCCATTTGAAGAAGAGAAAAACTAATCTAGATGTGAACAAAAAACTTAAAGGAGAAAGCTGGGAACCAGCATGTGGCAGAGTCCTTCTGTAACTGTTCTTAGCTGCTTTTCTTCAACATCACAAGTTGTCAAGTTAAGTTTCAAACTATAAACTAGTTTCCATCTTGCTTAAATCCACCTCTCTATTCTCTACATGTATTTAAATGGTGGATGAATCAATTTGAGGTTTGTGATTATAAAACAAAATAAAGAAATACATTGTCCCAGGGAGGCAGGGGAAATATTGTCCTCTTTGCACATTGTCATCCAGCATGTGTTTGGCACTGAATTGGGCTCAGGGGAGGACCCAGGGGTGTTTCCCACCGGTGTTAGTACAGGAATGGGTGGAACAAGGGGATCCGTGTTCCTTGGAGGAAACAAAGACTCCACACAGGTCTTTGTGCATACCAGACTAAGGAGAAGTGTCTGAGACTCTCCTGGCAATAGTTGTGTCAGGGCTACTGTGCTGGAAAACTGCAAACCCCTGCTGGTGCCTTCCCTGAGGTTTCTGTTGGCTGTGTTCGAGCTCTGAGGGGGGAGCCTTCCCACATTCCTTACTGCATGCAGGTAAATCACTAAGGAATATTCCAGAAGTGAGACAACCACCTTTTTTTTTTTTAAGTTTTTTGCAGCCTCCTCTGGTCTGGGCTTGAGCACATCCCCTGCACAACCAAGGGCAGCATAAAGAACCAATTTGGCAGCCACTGTCCAACATTATCCAGCCTGGATTGTGCCTGAGCCAGGCCTTTGGAAACGGAATCTGTTGTCTCAGTGACTGCAAGGTTAAAAGTTGAGCTAGATAAGACTTCCTCTTGGAGAGCAGGCTGACAGCACACCCAGCCCGTGAGTCAGTGGCACCAAAAGGAGGAAACAAAGTCAAGAGAGATGATGCTTTTTCAGACCTGGCTGGGGCAGAAATTGCACAACTGGCAGAATGAAATTTTTGCTCAGCACTTAGGATAGAACTAATGCTAGCGGCTTACTTTACTCCATTAACAGAGATCAAGCTTTTTCAGCACTTTAACCTCATTTTAAACTAGGGAACAACACGTACACCTCTCCCCCTGACTATCAGACCAACCCCCAAACCCCAGCCACACAAAACCTCTGCCGTGAGGAGAGAAAAAAGGAACGTATAAAGCGACTCTTACTTAAGCTGCGGATGAGACTGAGGCTTCTGTTGTGGCGCAGGCTGCGGCTCTGGCTGGGGCTGTGGCTGTGGCTCTGCTTCCTTTGATAACCTGGAGCTGGGAGGACCTTGGGCCTGTGGCCGTGGCTGCTGGGTGGTGGGTCCGGGCGGCCGCTGGGGCTGCGAGGCTGCGGGCTTTGCTGCCTGCCCCGCGGGGAACACGCGCTGGGGCTGCAATGGCTCCTGGCTTTGGGATTGCATTCCTTGGGGTTGCACTGGGCCCCCTAGGTTCAGTACAAGAAAAACTTCATAATGTTATAGTTGCAAAGAGGCCTTATTTAGAACTTCATATCCAACACTTTAAAAATCACCCTCCAACGTGATTAAAGCTACTTTCGAGGCAAAAGTCTATTCACATGGACTGAGCTCGCATGGAGGCAGTAGCACTATTCACACCTGGTACATTAGGAGCTTGCTTGGAGCCCCTCTGAATCAGCCTTACAATTGCTAAAGAGCACCCAGTTTACCCCAGGTACTGACTTCAAACCAAATCAATGGAGTTACCCCCAGAATACTTTTGGCCCACGGCAAGGAGAGGCTGTGAGGTAACTGAACACAGCAGTTAATATCTATTTCAGCAAGACATTCACCATTTTCTGTGGAATTATTGCAGTTTTCTTCCTCCAAAGTCTTAAAATCATTTCTGTAATATTCCTCTAAGAATACAGCAGTAAAACAACTTCATGCTGAAATTTTCTGGCTGGTTGAAAGTATTTTCATAACTTACTTAACCCCTTAGCGAGATATGTCAAGAACATTACAAGAAACACAAGCAAGTTTCATTACTAATTCTTTACCAGGAAGGCACTTTACTGGCAAACTACTGCGTGAAGTGTGAAACTACAACGTGCAGGAGAGACTCAGGCTGTGAAATCCATGGCTGGAAGGTGCTACAGCATCATCCTGTGGGGTTTTTTTCTGCTTTCTGACTGCAAAAATGCTGTGTCAGACATCAGGGCTCGCTGCCTTTGTCTCAGCTCCCAGGTCTGTCTTGGCCTTTCTGGACTGATGGTTGTTATAACTGAATTTTAACTCTTGCACATAAAAATGCACCCAGAACTTCTAACTTTAGGGGAGAAAGGATGGAAAAATCTGAGGGTTTGTTTGTATAATTTGTTTGCTGTTGCAAATATCACAGAACACAACAGAGCTAGACCTTCTGGATATCTGGGAATTTTTAGTCTTGCACAGATATTTAGTGCAAGTAAAACACTTCATCTGCTCAGGTCTCCAAAAGAAACCTTTTGTATCTGGATGCACTGATGCCACACATAATTTTTTTTGGTTTTAAATGGCTTTTATAGTTAACTTTCCCCTTTCTGCATGAGGTTCCAGTGTGTGTGTGTGTGAGGACAGCATGTGCTAATGCCTCAGTAAGTTTTAACACAGTCGTAGCAGCGTGTTGTAGTGCAGAAAGATAAATAGCACGTACTGAATGTTAAGGAATGTGCCTTCTTTGTTTATTAATTTGAACCACTTTTGTAGGAAATATTTGAAGGTGATAACATGGTCTTGCAACATCTTAATAAGGAGCATTTTCTTATTAGTCTCCTTTCACTCAGTATTGAAAACCAGAAAGGTTTCTTTCCCCCACTTGTACGTACAGGCTTGAATGCCAGAAACTTTACACTGAAGACAGATATAACTTTCTTTTATTGCACATTAAGCTGTACAGGAGATTTCACATAAAAGATATACTGCTGTCACATTTCCAGCGTTTGCTCACTTTCTTGCAGCTGGGTTGTACAAAAGGCAACAATCATGAAAGAAACTTTTACCAAAAATAACTCAACAGAACTGAACATTAAGCCTACACTGTAAAACATCTGTTCCCTGTTACCCACAATATTGCACCTAAGCATGCTGACATGCAGAGAGACATCTTGGCTTGTTTCTTGGCTGTGGGATGTAGGAATTGTGTGTGCCCCTGCGAATCCTTCCCAGGGAACAGGCTGGAATCCTGTCTGAGACACCCAGGTCTTCTGCACACACACAACGCACAAATGTCGTGTGAAAAGCACTTGTGAATACTGGCACTACTCCATGCAAAAAAATACCAACTGCTTGTAAGGAAAATCAGTCATCAGATTCAGTTCTCCACCCCAGGGCAGTATGGTTTGTTCGCTTTTAGGGTGTCTGGAGGTAAGGATTTGTGAACCTGATATTTAGGTGGAATTTCCTTAATAGAGAACAAAATAGCCAATGCCATCATTGGAATGATCACTGACCCAGACAAATGCTGATCACTAAAGCAAAATATTCATGTAATTTACTGATAGGTAGTAAACAGTAGCACTTACCACAAACATTTAAATAGCTAATAATGCATACCTTAATTCTCATCTTACCAGCCAGCTCGTACGAATAAAAGAAACACTAAGAATGATGAGACTCACTGATAACTTTTTCCAGTGTTTGTAGGGAAAACAGACGTAGAACATGGGGCTGTTTTCCCTTTAAACATAATTGTTTGCACTAAACTAATGGCCACTACTCATCTTTGTACATATTCAAGATGAAAATTATAGTTTTGTGGCTCACTTGCAACTAAGCTTTCTGGTATGCCAGCAGTGTGCAGCTCGTGATTCTAGGCTAGATTTCTCACAGCAGATTAACTGCCTGCCTGCAGAGCTCTCACAACATCACGTTAGGAATCACTTATGTAAAAATCACAAAGGATTTACCTACAGAAAATCTAGCAGTTGTCAGGCACCTCAAGTCCTTTTGCATGTTTGATGTCAAAGCTGTTCATATAAACCCTATTTATGTGGATAACGTCGGGACTGGATTTTCTTTACAGCTCTCTGGATACTTGTAGGTGTGAAATAGGAGACCTGAGTTGGTAAAGAAAACCACTGACACTTTTGTCTTGCATTTCCTCAGCTGGTTAAAGGTACCTTGGTCTGCCATCAACTCACTTCTCAGTGTTGGAAATGAAATGAGCTCTGACAGGAAGTTTAACAGTCCTTGAGGTACTTCTCACCCAATACCCTGGGATTTAAATCTTAGGTAAATATAAGATTTTTTTTTTAAAGTATTTGCATTAGTTTTCATTAAAAATCTCCATAGATTGCTAATTCAGAATGACAACAAAAGGTACTACTTAATTGAAATAGGATACATTAAATACTCACACTTTCACTGAGATATTGCACATAGGTGGCCCATTTACATAGCTTTGTAGCTAATAATTTAATGCAGAATTACTAAAAATATGAATACCAGTATGTAAAATAGAAGATATTTTAAATATTCCTTGGGAAGAACTGCATTTTATGGAGTCACTGAAAATAGCAGACTTCCACTCAGGTATAACTCAAAGGTTAATAAACTTTATAAAATTATAAATAAAAAGCCTCACTAGCAAATCCTAATCTAGACTTTTAAAAATATATCTGGATCACCTACCTATTGGTCATGCACACGCACAGAAAAATAAAGGCTATGAGTACAGTGTGCACACACTCACAGAGTAAGCAAAGGAACAGGGGAATTTGCACCTCGGGGGGGATTTTACTGAACGATAGAGAATACTCCAAAAATACTGTCTAACCACCCACGATGTACAGTGGCACTGGGCTCTAGAGAGGCACATTCTTTGTACACTGTTGACAGCAGCCCTGCAATCACAAGTTTTACAGAGGAAGGTTGGAAAGCATTACACGCACAGACAGGAACAAGGAAACAACCAGACGGGAGAGTTGACACTGCATAGAAAAAACACAGTCCAGGTCAGCACTGAAACAATGGCAAATTGAACAAAACTGGGATGGCTGCATTTGGATTGTTTGTTTCTTTTCTTTCAATTTTGTTTGTTTGTTTGTTTTTTTTTCCCTCTTTTTGCTTTAACCCTTGCTTTTGGTCTCAATTATCTAAGTAGCCTGGACTTGTTTTGGTCCTACTGCAACGCCATTACAGTCGAGAATGTACTGTAAACAACCTTGAGGTGGTGGTCGCTGAGGTGGGATTTTGGTTGGCTCTGGCTCCTTTAGTGATCCACTCTGGAAAATACATTTGAAAACAGAAGAGAAAAAAAAAAGTAAAATTAGAGTAGCTCGGTTCCAATTTTCCACTAATTTGTCTTTATTTTCGTTAGAAAACTCTTTACTGGTGGGGC
The DNA here is from genome assembly GCA_013400515.1 of Erpornis zantholeuca. Lineage (NCBI taxonomy): Eukaryota > Metazoa > Chordata > Aves > Passeriformes > Timaliidae > Erpornis > Erpornis zantholeuca. Next base: position 9,117 of record VZTN01033432.1, on the reverse strand, counting down.
TGAACGTGTACTTTAAATTTATTCCAGATACCATTTTTTAATTTAGTTGCTGCCTGACATGATATATGAATCCTGGGCTAGTCCAAAGCTGAGCTCTTATAAAAACTGTTTTCCCTTTGCAGCATGTGATCAGGATGCAGGGAGTGCCTCCCCAAACCTCACCTCCATTTGGGGAAGGCCTTTATCCTCAGTTCCCAGCACCAGGAACCATTTCTTTTGTACCTCAACGCTTCTGCTCTCTTTTAACTTTTAGGACAGACTGAATAGGAAATGGATTTCAACAGATACCTTTCTGTAATTTAAGAAATAATTTATTTTTAACCATGTTCACTTGTATCCAGAAGCGTTTGGACAGCAGGAGTTTTGCCAGTGAGAGTTTCACTTTGATTTGCTGGCTGTAAGTGGGGAGGGACATGGGCTGCTCCAGCTTCAGTGTTTTGCTAAGCAAAATGAAAGAAGAAAGCAAAACCCACAGACAAATAATAAAAATAACTGGAATTACTTCATGCTTCTCCATCTGACATGCTATTAGAAACACATGTAACACTTCACTTTTCAAAACAGGAGGTTTATTTGGCAGCATCCTTTTCACACGGATACTTGTGAAAGGAAAAGATGGGCCTGAACCAAAACCTTGGAGCAGAACACCCCCTGGGAACAGGACTTTTTGAGTCCAAACCTTGTCTTAGGCCCATCTCTAATATTTTGTGACATGAAAGATGTTAAATCATTGGACATAATAGCTTAGGATTTTAAAAATGATCCAGAAATCAAATTGCCATCTGTCAAGAGGAAAAAAATGCAGAATTTATTAAAGAGCAAATGCAAAATCAATTAAACATGTTTCCTGCAGAGCTTACTGGGGTTTTGTTCTGATAGATTTGTATTTGATCTTGCTCCTGGTGCTTTATTCACAGAATAAATCTTGCTCCTAGTGCTGTGAATTCCTGCCCAGCAATGGCAGCTGTCAGAGTTCTCAATGGCACCACAACTCTCCAGTGCATGCAGCTGCTGCAAGTTGCTCTGCCTGCTTTAGCTACACAAATAAAAGGGCACAGGGCAGGTGGAAAACTCTCATTATTCAGTGTCACCAACCTGCAGAAGACCAAATGAGGAGTAAAAATGATCCCCACAAACTTGATTTACCTGACCCAGTTACACAGTTCCTGGTGAGCATGGCTAGAGGGATGAGGATATGCAGAAAATAAAACAATTTTGTAAGGAGAGGCAAAGCCACCAGAAAATGTCACAGTGCTTTGGTGTGGCTGAGAGTTCTTTTGGTTTCCCTCCTCTCTCTGATTTTCAGAGCCACGTGCAGGAGCTGCTGGGCTCCCCTGGGCACCTTCAGCACCCTGAGAGTTTGTGGCATCCATCCTGGATACTGTGCTCCCTGCAACGTCTGCATTTGCATCAGGAGCTGCAGGGAGACCAGGGCAATTAGCCCAGAGTGGAAACTTGAAAAGCTGCCCTGGAGGAGGCAGCTCCTGCCCTGTCCCAGAGCTGGGATGCTCCTGGCAGCATCTGCTCCGCTCCTGGGGCAGTGCAGGGATGTGCAGAGTGCTCTGGGAGGGAAACCACCAAAATTGGGGCTTCAAGAACTCCAAGAGTTTCTTTCTGGAGGCCTAAGAGAGACCACGTGACTTTGTTAGAAAGCACACACGAGATTTTATAATTATAATTTTAATTACCACGATTAGCCCGTGACAGGCTCCCTACCCTCACCTAGGGCCACAGCCCAAGCTGGGACTCTCTGCAGTGGCCAGGGAGGATATGATGCTTCTCATTTTTCCACTAAAACAAAAGACTATGCTGGTAAAACTCATGTTTTGTTTAGAAACACAGGCTGGCAGTTTGAATTCACATCTAACTTAATGGCAGAAGAACACCTGCAGGGCCTCAGTCTGCCCCGTGCCCCCAGGCTGGAGCAAATCTGCCATTTGTTCTTGCACTGAGGTGTCTCAGCTTTTATCACACAACTGCACCGACGTGACACGACAGCAGCAGCCCTTGTGCAATCTGCATATCTCTCATCTCCCAAAGAAATGATTTTATCCTAAACGAAGCTTTCAATAAACATTAGAGGAGCTCGCTAATCCTCCCCTCAACCATGCTGCAAAGTTTGGAGCCTTTGTGCATTTCTGTTGAGGTGCATTTCCCCCTCTCCCCTCTCTGACTGCAGCTGTCCTGATCTTACCACCCACACATCCTTTTCTGGTTTTTTTTTTTTCTTTTTCTTTTTCACCAGCTATCACCTGGTGCTTCCAGGAACCTCACCCACACTCCAGGCCAATCACATGGGTATATTACTTTGGCTAATTAGCCAACCCACCCAGGCTGACCCAAAATGGCTAATTAGCATTGCATTCCTAATTGAGAAATCTTACTCATGGTTTTTCAATGGTCTGTAGTAATCCAGCCCTTTTCAAGAGCCTTTCTCTCAGACACTCAGAGACCTTGATACTTGATATTAAAGACAGGCTTTGAACCAGCCTTGTTTGCTGCCCTGAGCCAAGACCTTTAATAAAATCCAGGCTCCTTCTAAAGCACCAGTGGCTGGCAAATTAACTGCAGGCTGCTCTTCTCACCCCTGCAAGGTGGTGCCAATGCACTTGTGGGAGCTGCTCACTCCTCTCCGAGCAGAGGTGCTGGGCCAGACCTGTCCTGCAGATGAATTCACTCCTCTCGCTGATTTTCTCTTTTCCTTTGTTGCCCAGCCTAGAAGTTCACCCTCTTACCACCTTCTTTCAGCACAAACACATTTTCCTGTGCTGCAGCTCTGATCTGCAAACCTGCTTGGTTCAAACACTGCTGGAGTCAAGGATTAAATGCAGGATTTTATCATGGAAAATGGTCCTGCACAGCTCCTCGTGTGGATGCCGAGGGCTAAAGAGCAGAATCAGCAGCACGGGAGCGTTTTTGGGATGGTTTAGGATTACCTGAGCGAGGTGTGGTGACTGAGGGCAGGAGGAGCCCCTTTGGATTTCATTTTGTGGAGCAAAACTTTGACATCCCACCCGAATTCCCGAGGAGAAGGAGGTGCTGATGTTGACAGGAACATTCTGCAGGGCTGCCTGAAGGAGCTCTCCTGTTCACAGGGGTTTGGGTTTGTAGAAGTGCCCCCAAAAATACAGCTTCACTGGGGGAAGCCTCCAAGCCACATGAATGCTGCAAATACACTCCAGTGATGGCTCAGCTCTGGGCAGAGCAAGTGAGGATTTGGCTGCATGATGACCTTTAGGAATATTGGCTAATTACAGCCAGAGCACAACCCCCATTATTTATCTAGGACATAAATGTCTCTAGATGTCCCTGAAGCACTTCCTTCCTTTCCACTCTTACCTGAAACAGTCTCCTTAGAATTTTAGGGGTAGAACTGGCAGAAAAAGCTGTTTATTCCTCAAAGCAAGTTGTATTAGAATTTGATCAGGGCATTACTTCTTTTTCTACCTTTATATAAATGCAGATTGGATTCATATACACTTGAATTTTGAACAGTCTGAAGAATGTTGAAATGGGTGGGAGCAAAAGCAGCAACTTGGCAGGGAAATAGCCCTTGGGCAAAAGAGATGCTAAACAGAGTCCCAGCAAAAATTGATTTTGATTTGGCTGAGGTTGAAGACTTTGTGAACTGTAGTTGGAGCACGTAGAGTTGTTTTTGGGTCTCATTTGGTTTTCTTTGTAATGCAAGGACAGGAGCTTCTCATAGGTATTTCAATATTTGAGGGGAAAGCCATGTTTTTCAGGTCAAGAAGGAGAGGGATCAATTGAGAGTTGCCAGAATGTGAGCTGAGTTAGAGCTCACAAAGAAACAGGAATAAATAATAAAACCACTTAAATAACAGCAGAACTAAGAAAAAAAATGTGATTGCTAAGGAGAGAGCTCATTGAGATAGTTTAAGTAGTTTAAATAGTAAATGAATGTTTGAAGTGTCATAGACTGTGATAAAACAGGAGCAAGGGCAAGGTGGCAGGTGGGATAAAAGCTAAAAATGAGATGCAGGTAAAAATCAAACTTTCTTCATCTCAGAAATGAAAACCAGCTGACTCATGAAATACAGAATTCCACTCCAGGTCTCTTGAAAAATTGGGATTGGCCAAGGTACAGCGGAGAAGGTCAAGCATGAATATTACAGGGATTGCACCGAGGGTAAGGAGGTGGCTGCTGAGGAAAGAAGCAGTTGCTGAAGAAAAACTGCTGGGAAGGACCTCAGTGGAATGCAGAACTCGAGTAGATTAATGATTAATTAATTAAGCTGGCACAAAAAAGTAGGTGTGTGCTACCAAAACCTGTAGATGATCCAGAGCTGCAAGACTGTAGGGCCAAAATACCCTAAAGGAAGAATTGAAATTGATCAGTGGAGTTCAAAACCACCAAAATATGTCCCAAATCATTTATTTCTGGACTAATATCATGCATCTGTCACAAAGGCAGAGCTCACTCGCTGGCTGGGATGGAATGGGGAAGGTTTGTGCAGAGAGAAGCCCAGGATGCCCTCCCAGCCCAGGGTCTGCAGCAGGGCTGGGCTCCATGCTGGCCCTCAGTGCCACCAGCCCTGCTCAGGAAAGTGCTGCCAAACTGCCCAGGCTGTGCCTGCAGCCTTCAGGAGAACCCTCTGCTTATCTGAGTAAAATGAAAGTATTTTAGAAACTGGGAGCGAAAACCAAGCCAAAAGGACAATGCAAACCAAGAAGAAATGTGTATAAACAGAATAAAACTGGGCTGCAAATAAGCACAGGCAGTGTAATTCAGCAAAGCAGTGAAATCCTGAAGTGGAGCATCCAAAAATACAGAACTTTTTAGGAACTTGTTGCTTCCTGCTCCATCCATTCCGTGTGCAGGGAGTGTGGCTGGGATTTTTCCTGGTTGCTGGTTCAGACCTTCCCCTCTGGCTCAGGTGATTTATCTGCCCCATTGTGTTGCCTGTGGCACTGAAAAGGATGACAAAGATTTTGCTATTTGATGTTTTTTTTTTATATTCCCAGTGGACTGAGAGAAAGAGTGACAGCTACAACAAAGAGATGAGTTTAAAAACTCCACCTTCGTGTTGTCTGTGCAAGGTGGGCAGCAAGAGCTGAGTTCTCTCCTGCTTTTCCCAGGTGTTTGGAGTGCCAGTGTCCAGCCTTGCCCTTCTGCACCGAGGGAATCTGGGTGCAAAACACACTCAGCAAAAATGGGGCCAGCCTGGGGTTTCTTCATGTTGAAGTTGTGATAAAGAATTCAAAACCTTAGAGCAGCTTTGGTTGTTGCTCAACCAATTTTCCAAAGAACCTCTGCAAAACCTGTTGCAGTCTCCCCCCGAGTGGGTAGGAAATGACTGCTTGGAGCAGAAAACAAGCTAAACTGTGAGATTTTTGCTTGGAATAGTATTTAAAAAATGCCCTGAAATGGGCATTAAAAAAAAAAAAAAACCATTAAAAATATTCTAACTTTGATTTTTAGACTGTTTTCCACTGTTAGGTAACTAATTACTTCCCAGACAATAGCTTCCTTCTTGAATACTTTTACACAAAGTCTTAAAAATCATAGAACCATAGAATGGTTTGGGTTGGAAGGGACTTGAAGATGATTTTTTTCCAAGCCCCACCTGGGCAGGGATGGTCCCAGCAGAGCAGGTGGCTCAGGGAAGGTGAGCATCCAGCAGGGACACAGTGCCATTCCCATGGACACTCCAGGATTTCCCCTGAGACACTGAAAGAGCTGAACTCCCCCTGTCTATTCCAGCCATATTTTCTGTTATTCTGCTGAAAATTAAGCCCACCTCTCAGTTTGATGAGGATTCCAGAGAAGAATGGATGTTGACTTATTGGAGGAAATGAATTTCTGAAGTACCATCAGTTACTGAAGCTTTCTGCTCCCTCTCACAGCCAGGCAATAATTCCACTGCACAAGGATGCAGCTCTTTTATTGCTTGAAGAAGTCAGATTTCCACTTCTGCTTTTGGAGCAGGGAGCATTTAAAACCAGGCAGAGGAGCAGCAGCTTCCAGGCAGCTCTTCCCAGGGAAAGGATTGGGATGTGGAGTCTGGGATGGCAGCGAGCTCCCCCGTGTGCTGACACTGAGGGTGAGGTGAGTTTGGAGCAGAGGAAGAGCTCAAAGACAGATGGAAAAGCAGGGAAAAAGGTACAGCAGAGCCAGGAGAATGTCCTGTGGCTGGCAAGGTGAATTTCCTCTCTCTTTGCCAGTGTGCAGAGGAACCTCCACATTCACACGGGGTAAGGTGGGGCTGGCAGTGCCCAAATCCTGTGCTGGGGGCTGAAGTTGTAGGGAAGGTTTTGACCTCTGAGCCCAGGGACTTTGGGTGATGCTGTGCTGTGTCTGCCCCTCCAGTTTAACAAAAATTAGGTTATTTTAATGACTATTCTGAAATCTGGGATGGGAAGTGATCCTTGCATGAACAGGAGGAGCTTAAGTTCTGCAGGACTTCACCCTGAGGCACAGAGATCCATTGTTACTGGATCCATGCAGAGCTGAAGTTTATCCTCAGAAACAAGAGAGTCTGGACAAAAGATGGTGCAGCAGCCTCAAGTCCAGTCTGAGACCCCACATCTTGTATTTTTAGTCTCCCAGAGCCGTGGAGTGGGAGGGGGCACAGAAAAGAGGTGCTGTGAGAGACCCCCGAGCTCTCCCCACATAAAAGCCAAGTTCAGGGCTCTGGTAAGAAGCACCCACAAGAATAATTCCTGGGGCTCCTCTTCCTGCTCCTCCCGGTGCTGCCCCAGCCCAGAGCCACCCACAGCAGCTTTGGGGGCTGCTCTGAGCTCTGAAAAACCCCCAGAGTCTCTGTTAGAAGTTCTGAGACCCCAACTGAAGCAGCTGAAGACAAGTTTGCTCTGCTGGCAGCTCCAGAAGTTCATCCCCACATTCCAGAGTGGGAACTGTGTCTGTGTGTGAGGGATGCTTGTTTTTTTCCCTATGGACAAATCAAGAAAAGTTAAAAGTGAGCTGCTCTGGTTTGGATTCTTCCATAATTTCTCTTGGTGCTTATCCTTGTTTGAAGGTTTTGACACACATTTAGCACATGGTGCTTATTGAAAATAAACCGTGGCAGGGATGGCTGGGGAGAGGGGCAGGATTCCTGCAAGTTAAACATGGAGAAAAGCCAGCCAGCTCTGCTTACTTAACAGGGTATGATTTAAAGGTCAGAGAAATCAAACAGAAAAGTCAAGTGGAGACAGAGAATAATAACAAAAAAAAAAAAAAGTAGAGAGGAAACACCCACCACGGTGGGGAAAGGGAGGGAGAGCAAGGAAAAGCCTCCAAAAAAAAGATATTTCTGTTAATTTCAGCTTAAATAAACGAGATCAGAGAGTAAAAATAGATGAAAAATGAAATTAAAAAAATCAAAGGATGTTGTATATGATGGTAATTGCAGCACTAAGACAAAACAGAGAGGTCCTGTTTGTGTCTGTGGCAGCTCTTCCCTGGTCTGTAATGATGGGATCAGTGCTTCCCTTGCTCTGCTTTGGAAAAGGATGGGCTTTGCTCTAGAATGGAGTGAAGATCATTTCTGTAGTTAGATAGTTTACAAAAAAATGCCTGTGGGACCAAGAAGCTGCTCCTCACAGAAGAACAGACAGGCCACTCTACAGTGGTGGGCTCAGGATTGTTTTAAAATCCAATTGTTTTCTTTCTTCCTGAGGGGAAGGGCCCTGGAGTGCCAGAATTCCCAGTACCAGACTGGGAGATGATCAACTGGCAGAAGGGAGCAAAAAGTTAAGGAAAGCCTCATTTTGTTATGTGAATGAGGACAAAAAGAGAAGATTAATGTTATTATGTTTAAGATAAACGTGGAAAAGTATCTGTTAAGTATAAGACTTGTTTTGTTCTTCAGTTTTACCAGCATTTTGTGGCCTCCTGAGTTATGAAATCAGCACTAAGGATGAAGCACCAAATCCTACAGACAACAGAATCATCCAAATCTTCCTGAGCCTGAGGCTTGACCCTCTCAGGGTCTTTTTTCCTTTGAAATTCTCTTCAAATGAGAACTTTTGTGAGCAAACTTTTCTCTTACCAAGCTTTGCTTGGCCTGCCTACAGAAATCATTTATTTTTCCAGGTACACTGCTGATGATAAGTATTCAATATAGAGTACTCAGAAATTAAAAAAAATAAATTAAAAATCAGGCTACACCCAGGAAACTTTATTTCATCTGGACAGATTTCTGTTGATGTCAGTAGAAACTTTGACCAAACAACCCTAAACCTTTAATATATATGCATTTAGTGTATTCTTCTGTAATCTCTAGGGCATCAGGCCCCTTCAGAAGGGCCCTGGGAGGGCACCCTTGGTCAGTTCTTGTCACACTGAGCCAAGCTCAGCAGGATAACCATTAGCAGTGTTCTAATTAAACATCTAATTAAACCATCCTCATGTGCTGGATGCACTCACAGCTTAAATCCCAGAGTGTTTGTGCAGAGATTCCTCCCCAGTGATTTACCTGGGGCCTCCCTTCACCCTCAGTGGAGAGCTCTGAGCAGCTCCCCTTGGCTCTCACTCCATCTGCTGGTGCAGGAGCTCAGGAAGGATTTTAAACCAATTCTTTTCCCTTTCACAGCCACTTTGTCAGTGAAATTCCTGCTCCAATATCCCAGTGTTGTGTCCTTATCAATATTAAAGCTTTGAAGATTTATTTTCCCACGTGAACTTTGTGGTTTTGATGAACTGCAATGCCTGCAGGTCGAGTTCAAATGTTTAAAATTAATCAAGCTTTGCTAATTAAATGGGGACTGTTCTAAATACAAGAACATCCCTCATGTCACAGCTCAGCCCTGCCTCTGCTGTGGCCTCCGCCCCTCACATGCAGAACCTGCCCTGTTCAAAGGTGGACAAAACAACCTCAGTGTAGGGAAAAAAAAAACCCTCCATCATTTTATACTTGTGATAAATAAATTTTACTGGCATGAACTGTGCCCCAAATGTAGCCTTTTACAAGGATGTGGTGAGCCCAGGCTCCTGCTTGTTTATTTTCTGCTGCTTTGCTTAATTCCATGGATATATATTGGGATCTGAAAGAGCAACAGCTGCCCTTATATTCTCACTGCCATAAAATAACCAAGAGGTTAAAAACCCCTTTTGATTAAAATAAGCACACACAGATAAACATTGCATATATATGT
>VZTN01033431.1:110065-136153 GCA_013400515.1 Erpornis zantholeuca | reverse complement strand
CAAATAAAAAAAAAAAAAAAAAAAAAAAAAAAAAAAAAGAGGATGTTGCAACTTTAAACTGCAGTTTTCTGGAATGACTGGGTTTTGATTTTCTGGATACAAAAATCTCTCTTATTGAAGGTTGTCTACTTTGGACAAAATAATATCTACATCAAAGCCAGAATGACATTTTTTCCTAGGTGTTAGATCAGACCCTATGGGGTAAGGGGATCCCACAACTCTCTTAGTGCTTCAGGCAGTTGGTGAGGTTCAGGTGAGTCCGGGATCTTTCAGATCTTTACAGATCACTGTATCTTTCTTCTAGATTCCTGTTCCAAATCAAGTAGAAATAGGAGCTTGGATCTTCTCCTTTCCAAAGGAAAATGGGCTATGTATTTTAATGGGCTATGAATTTTAAAGAAAAAGTAGAAGAAAGTGAGTGGAAATATCTTTGTCTCATTGGTTGTCTGGATGTAGGCTAAATCTCTTCCTGACAGTAAAGAATTTTATCATTTACCTTTAAAGACCCAAACCAGGACAGCAGCATTATATGAGCTGACCATAATGTCACCCTTGGCAGGCATGCTGTATATTTTGATCCCTTCATTTTACTGTTTTATCTGCTCTTACACTCTCAGCTTTTGGGGTAAATACTCTTTTTCCTCTGTACAGTCTGAAAACCTGCAAAATAATGTAGCTGTGATTTTGATACTGCCAGGTTTATGAATAATAGCAAGCAAAGTCAAGTCAACAAACAATGTGAATTACACCAACATGGAGAAAGAAGATGAAAAAGTACTCTACTGTTTATCAGCAAATTTTTGAGTGACTTGAAAAAGGACTCGATTTTATTAGCTCACTGAAATTTTTGCGATATGCCATCTTCAAGTAATTTCTGCTAAGTTTTTGTCATCTTTAAACTCATTCCTTCTTGAAGACATTGTCTTGAAGACATCACCCAAAACTAGTCCAGAGGAACCTTCTTCATTCTGAATAAATGTTTTCACCTATGGTTCTTATGATTCTCCTTCATATCAGTACATTCTTTGTCTTCAGATTCTGAATATGGTTTCTGCATACTCCAAATTTCTGGTTCTTAATGCCATCCTGATTGTATACTATATACTTTATGATGCTGGGTGATTTGTCTTTTTATTTTATTTTTCTTAGCCAAAAAAAGTTGTCCTAATAAATCTTACCTTTCTTACAGCATATTTTTTCCTGAGATCACTTACTGTGCATACAATACTTGGAAATCACTAGAATTAAATACTGCAAATGAAGTAGGTGTAAATGCTTGGTAAAGATTGGCTTCATCGCAGTGCCTGTTGTCCTAGTTTTCTGAAAATTCCAATCAAGGAGAGTAATGACTGGTTGTGTTAAGCAGGTTTATGCACGTTGAGCCCATAAGTATGATCATGGTTTTACCTTATATGGGTCAATAATGGGTTTTAAAAGTCTGGGAAAATTTAATCTAGTAGTCCTGATTTAATCTGGTAATCTGCCCTTCATCAAATCTATGAACTAAACCATTCCCTTAGCCCCTCTCAGAGAACAGAGTATTCTATGAACTACTTCACTGTGATTGCTTTTTGGGGTGGACATGAGCCTACACTGGACAAACACAGGTCTGAATGGGTACATGAATGGAACGTGCAAGAACAATTTTAAAGATTTTCCTGTTTCATGAACAATATGTTCCACATGCAGTACATGGTGGTGGTTGTTTACTTTTGCTGCTATTTGTTTTGTGACCTTTGTTAAGTAATGAAGCCCTATTTCATATCTCCCTCCATAAAGTAGGTACTGAAATGCCCATTATATAAATAACATTTAAAAGAGGAGTTATTCTTTAGTATATCTCAGTGTGAAACTTACTAGAAAGACTCACATTACTATTTCCCATGCATCTTTCACTCTAGGCTTATTTAAATTAAGAGAGATGGCTTTCCTGCCAGCTGCCTCTAGACTTTTAGACACTCTTTGCAAGCCAAATTTTATTTTTCAAAGATTGATTGACTGATTTAGGACCCTGTGGTAATGTCATCAGGTATCATGACTTCATTCTAATTGTTTTTTGACAGTGTAATAATTCAAAGTTTAAGGTTCTAGCTGAATTTGTAGGAAGCACCGTAGGCTGAGAAAGACAGAATCATGCTCTTCAGTGCCCAAATCAGTTCCAGTCCTTAACTAATATCCTCTGAGGTGTATTAAAGCAAGAATGAGCTCATTTGAATAACAAGGAAGCCTATAACTTTTGAGACTGTAAAATTGCAGACTAAATGCTTTGGCTTGAAAAATTGCTGTGATAAGCAATGTGCCATATCAGCTTCTTGCCATTAATTTAATTAATCTCATAACAATGCAATAACTAAAGTTGTAGTTATAAATTTTGTGTTTGTGAGCTCTATTCCAAGACTTTAAGATAAATTTTTTGTATGTAAAAGACAGCTTTAAAAGGTTGTGTGTACTCCAGCCACAAGAGTTACAGCAGAGGATTGTGTAATTTTTTTGACCCACTGCAGGATGTCCTGCTGTTTTCCATGGGATTGCTCAGTGAATTGTATGAATGCCATTGATTATACCATGAGCAGTGATTCGAATTGGGGACTGTAGTCAAACAGTGTAAAACAATTCTGCCCAAGATTTATTTGAACACCATAATTAAGAAAAATATGTTGCTGCATTGTATTGATTACTGTATGAATCTTTGTCTTAGTGTTGGATATAAAGTAAAGCTTCTGCACTTCTTTTGACAATATCTAGACAACTAAATTTTTACTCTCAAAGTATTTTTAGTGTATAATTTTATGTTAAGCTTGCATCATTCCCATGCACAAAAGAAATCCTTCTGAGCTTGGAGAGCTTTAGATGTGACTCCAGCTACTGTCTAATAATACAGTACTTTGAATCTATGGGCATTTTGTGTAGTGGAGACAGATACTGTGAAATTCTGTTACTACTACACTGTATTCATTTAATGAAGGTGGGGATCCATATGAAGTGAGCAGCTTTTCCCCTGCCCCACACCCTGATCTGCAAAAGAAATGTTAAAAAGAAAGGGTTGAGGTGGCTTTTTGGAAAGGCAGTGCTCATCCATCTGACTGGGAAAAACATTTTAGAACAGTTTGTCTGTTTTCAAGTGATGAGCAAAGTACTTAGAGCAGAGTACTTACCAGGACATAGACAAATAGATTACTGGTTTGGAAAATTGGAAATCCAGTGTAGATTATGTATCACCACATTATGTTATTGCACCAGGTCCCATAAACAGTTGCTTTGAGGTAAGTCAAGATGTCTAATTTTCAGTACATGTTCTGTGATGTTGGCTACCTCTCCTTGAGTCACCTTGGCCCATCGCCATTGAGTGCTGAGGCATGTAAGTACTACTAGCACTGGCAGTCAACAGGAACCAGCTGCATGGTAGCTATCCAAACTGTTAATAAAGGCCCTGAGAAATATTCAAGGGTCTTGTAATAGTTTCCATGACATTATGACATTTTAGAGAATGTCCTTTTCACTGTCTTCCCTATTTTTTGTGAAAATGACTAATATGTTTGTATTTTTGAATCAGAACAACAGAGAACTAGAAAGGCATTGGAAACTGTTTCAAGCACTCATTTGCCTTATGGAGTCTTTTTAGTTGCTTCCTTTAAACCCTGGAAGAACCTTTACATAACACCTTTTTAAATTGGTGTTAGTTAGGGGATAGTTGATAATAATTGTCCAAAGATGAAGTTCTTGAAATTACTATACAGCATCTTTTTACAGTATTTGCAAACCTCTTCTTTGATTATATTAAACTAATATTCATTCAGCCAGCAGTCAAATATGTTGACAAAATTCTAAAGGAGGAAACTCCAGGTATTGTACTCTCTTAAGGAGCTGCAGTTGTAAGAAATTAATTCAACCTCTTTTATTAATGACTTTAAAAAACTTGGAGACTGGAGAGTGTGGATTTGAGTATTGATGCTAAATATTCAAGAAATATACTAGTGAGTTAGGCAACCAGTTTTTATCAGTGCTCTGGGAATAGTCACTTTCACTTTTGAGATCCCGTAAATATTTTAAGGTGTAGAGTAAATTGATCAGCTGTGTATGATCTTAATCATGTTGCATGTTCTTTTCTAAACAATCAGCTTCCTGTATTTTACACCCATTCATTCAGAAAGCATATGCTGAAGTAAGTACTATTTTTTTACATTGCAGTACAGATTAAAAAACCAGAATTCCTATAGCTACAATTTTATCATGTGATACATCGTGCATTAAGATATTAAATTGTTTTGATATTAGTGTTCAAACATAGTAACTAAATTAACGTCAGTATGTGAGAACCAATAATTCAATGGGCACGAATTCTTCAGATCCCTGAAGCATAAATTGAGCTTTGTTACACAAGTAACTACACTTCTACTTTGTGAAGTATTTAGTCATTTGCATAGATACCAACTTTAATGAGATTTATATATGGTTTCAACTTAAGTGCATATTTCAATGAACTGATGAATGTAGATTGGATTATACATTGTGAATAACTGAAAACTCTGAGGATTTTGGACCTACAGATATCTTCTGAGCCACTAAATGCACTCAGTGGCACTCATATCTCCACAGCTTGCAGAATTAAGGAATAAAGATTTGCCTTATAGCTATCAGTTTGTGTGGTAAGAGAGACCTAGAGACTGCCTTAACAAATGTGTAATGTCTAAGACAGTCTGTGAAATACCAGTCTCACTGTTGCTAGGGATTAGGCTGAACGGTATCCTTGCTCAGGTAAATGAGCTACACACAGGGTTTATTTTTGTACTGATGATGGAAATAACAATGGAATTCCAAATGTGAGAGGAAATTTTGGGTGATCTGTCATAAGGCTCTATTTCATTCATGCTGAACTAAGTAATTTCCTTTGCTTTTCCTCAGTTCTGGCTTTTATGACTTGATAAATAGTGAACTTCTATTTATTGCTCTTCCCACTGTCCAATCAATTTTTATTTCCATCTGTAACCTATGCAGCTTGGATGGGAATTGTGCAGTCAGCCCTAAGCTCCTGACACAGGGAGGTTTATAAAGGCCATGCTGTTACAGACACAAACCTTGGTCCTGTTGCTCATACAGCTCCCATCATCCTGACTGAGAGTAGGCACTGAGGTCTTGGGCCTGCAAAGTGTCAGTCAACCCCAGGGGCCTGAGGTGTATGTGACACAAGGATAGCCCCTGGGCAATTATGAGTAGTAGTTTGTAAGGGACCTAGTTTAAAAATAAATATGGGAAATGTTTTGGTCAGCAGCCAGAACGACCAACATTTAACTGAAATGACTTCAGAATACATTAAAGACACGTGCTTTTCATTTGAGGAGTCTCCAGATAGCAAGGTGCTATGATGTAGTTTATGTGCTTAGCCCTGTATTGATTCCATTTTGACAGATCTGTCTTTAGATACTGTCTTGCTTTCTTTCTAAGCATCCTTTTATACTGCTTTTTCAGAGAGGAAATATTATTTGTTGAGATTTTTTTATCACAAAGAATGGACGTAAAACAGAAGAGCTCCAATAACAACACTTGATTTGTGAGCATTATTGGTATTAAAGAAGTTCCATTGGGCTCTGATGTTCGAGACTAATGAAAACTTTGAGCTTTTATTGATGTATTTTCTCTTACTACAGGAATTTATATATATGCACACTCTAAATATATGTACACTCTAAAGATTTTTCTGACAACATGCTTTATATATTAAATCACCATAATAATCAGTTATATGTAATGCTTACCAAATAATTCATAAGTGTGTCCATAATAACCTTGTTTCTACAGTACACAGCATTTTTAGGAACGAAGTGGAAGTAATTGCAGAATCATTGCCAGTAAAATTAATGGATGACAAAGACTGAGAGAATAATAAACATTTATGAGAACAGGTAGATTATAAAGAGTAACTGGGATTGCTGTTGCATTAGACCTGTTGAAATACAATGCACCACCACTGCAAAGGTGGAGAACATGTTCTACATCTGAAAGGGGCATCTACAGCTAAGATTTATTTCACCACATCTCAGACAGTGACAGGATAAATGTCATCATCTGAGCTAGTTGCTGTAGACTTTCTTTGTGGATAAAATGGAGAAGGATGAACACTCTTTGACTGTTATGCATCTGACATGTTTTAGAAGCATGCTTTAGGGTTATAAATTGCATAAATACAAATTGCACCCTGAGAGGGTTTCTTTGTTGTGTAGAAGGGTGGCGCAAATATCTACACTTGATCAAATGAATCTCAGCGAGGGTGTCTGAACAGAAATGGAAAACACTGTGTTCTCCAGTGGCAAAGAAGGCTAACGTGACCCCTGAATCTATATAACAAGGGAGTCAGTAGGAAGAATGATGTCAATTTTCTTCACTATAAAAGATTTATGAGATTGCCTGAGTATCATACAAAATACAGATGCAGTGATCTTTGAAAAGGTTGTTTAAAAATGTGTGTCTAAAAAAATCAAAGAAATTAATAGCTGAAATGGGATTGCAGTGAAGAAGAATGGAGTATGACTGACAAAAATGCAATTACTATTTTCTGCTGTGCAGAATTGTGAACCTGACAGATATTGGACTTGCAGCTGTAGAGGTTAAGAATTGTTTGTCTGTTTGCTCCTCTTACCTTATAGTTTGTCTTAATTAAATCTCAGATGGGCTTATCTTAATTCCATTTAATTTTATTAAATTAAACTGACTTCTTAAGATAGACTTGCTGATCTTAATTTTCTCTTTAATAAAAGCATTTAATTTTAATAAATTTCCCACTGCTGTTTTTGACATCACTTTTAAATTTCTGAGTGAATATAGTAATGTTGTAACTAAGTTGGATAATGTTGAAGGCTATTCATACTGCCCTGTGAAGGTGCTTGTCTTTTTGTGCAACTTGTATGCAGAGTCTGGGGAAACCTTGATTTTGATGCCTGAATAGAGCACTTTAACATGAATGGTGTGAAGAACTGCTAAATTTTCCAATATCTGTGCGATTTCAAGTGTTGCTAGCCTGTGCAGTTCTCATGCACTTCTGGACACCAGAGTCAGTAATCCATGAAGAGCTGGTATTGATTGTGTGAGAGAATGCAGCCTGCCTAATACTGAGCAATGTACTGCACACATTCAATGTGGCATCCTGCTCTGAGGTGTCTTATTTTACTCTGATAATTCAAAAATAAAAAGTACAAATTCAATTTGTTCAGAAGTTGAAGTTCAACCCCTCCCAATAGCCTTACAGGGAACCCAGCACTGTTTTTGTCTGCAAATAGAGTCCCTTTGGGATTGCCATGTGTCCCATCCACCCTCTTCAGAGCTGGGTGACAGAAAACACAGGGCTTCTGGTGAGGACAACCTCATGTGGGTTGCAAAGGATGCTAAGCTGGCATTTGTAGACCTGGCATTATTTTTCATGGAGCAGGGCAAGGGTGCTTTTAAAACTTCAGAGATCACTTGTAAATCTTGAATCATGACAGGGCTGTGTGCACCAATAATTTAACATACTTGTAGTTCTTGATGAAGTACATTCAAAAGGTGAGTGAATCCTCAGCTGAAGCTGTAGGCTTCTGTAAACCACAGCCCTCACAATAAGAGATGAAAATTCTTTGATTCTGAGTTTAAACTTTGTCCAGAAAATGTTTCATAGAAGATGACCTCAGATATTTTGGGAAAGCACTCAAGTGTGCTTTCTGTTGCTGTGCCTGTAGCTGCCTGCACCTGTGATTGCCCAGCAGGCCCTCGTGCCCGCTTTGCTCCGAAGCACTCCTGTCAGAAATTTAGTATAGCTGCAACATCACAGCTTGCATATCACATTTTCTCACTGACACTTTTCTTCATCTTTCTGAAAGGGAAACTTCAGAAGATCTGCGATGTCTTTACTCATTTTTATGCTTTTCTTTGCTGTCTAGCATAAAACAATGAGCTACTGAGTTTACTGTAAATATACATTCATCTGAGCTCCTCTGTTCTGTTCAGATGCACATCTGTAGTTGCTTAAATTTTTAGAAATTTTTAAAAATTTAAGCAATGGATAGCAATTTCTATGAAATGTTTAGGTATTTGAGGTACCAAATACCTAAATATTTGAGGTACATATTTTAAAATATTAAAGTATTACATTTCAGAAAACTTAAAAGGTAAAGCTTCCACAAAAAAGAGAGAACATATTTATCGGCTGCTATCACACAGGATTATTATGATGATGATTATCATTATTATTACAGATTTTGTGTTCAGAAAAAACTATTACTATTTAGTGTGATTTTTTCAGTCTTGCAAAAATATCTTACCCAATAATATTTCTTGTTAGACTCCTCATTTCTGTCTGAATTATGCTTTATAGGTTTTTACCCTTTGTAAAACTGGCATTTGCTGGTGGTTACATTGCACTCTTTTAATCCATTTGTGTATTTAGAAGAGAAGATACTGGTCAGGAAAAACTTTAGTCCTTATTTTTTGCTTGTCTCGGGCCAGCCTGGAAGTCCAATACCTCCTACAAAGCTTTGCTTATTTCTGCATATGTGGGACTGGATACCTGAACACTGAAAACAGGCATATAATGAAGATACCCTTGGACATAATTTGAATAGGAGGAATGCTGGAAATGAGTAGAAGAGGTATAGGGTTACTTACCATTCAGAGTTTCCAGTCACTTCTCTGAAGGGAGGTGAGGAGGGCTTCATGATTTCCTCTCTATGGACAATGTTGGGCTTGTTTCTCTACCTCCATCTGTGAGAAGGAGAAAGACGAATTTTGTAGCGAGAACAGAATATCCACGTCTTATTTCTATACTGTAACCTAAAGGGAGAACTAGTCCTTGATCAATCTTTCCAATGTTCAGGAGAGTTTAGGAGGAGCAGTGCATAACAGATGAGCAGTGTTGGGGCTGTGGGAGGCTTTTGGGGAGAGAGGGCAATGGTGTTTACTGGTTAGCATGTGCTTGTTGTGGTAAGAGAAGTATCTTCTCTCAGAGGACATGCTGTCCATGTGGGAATATTTTAGCAGGATTTTAAATGTTGGGATCACAAAGAACAGGGAGTATAAGAAACAGAGGAGTAGGCAGGGGAAGAGGCATGATGTGAAGGAACAGGAAGGAAAGAGAAGCATTTATCTGTACTTTAAAGATTACTCTCCTTTCTAAGGAGAGTTCCATTAAGGATGGAATGTGTTCAGGACACTCCAATAGCAGAAGAGATAGGGAGAGAACTAATTCTTTGAAAGAAATACTAGAGAATGGAACAGGTGATTATTTTCAAATGCTTATTTCTGTGGTGTCAGATGTCTCTATTGTTTCAGGAGACTATGTTTTTACAATAAAACTTCCTATCACTTAAAGCCAGAACTGCAGATCATTTTATATTTGACCAGTCTTCAAAAATATTACAATCCTCACCAGATACCCTCTAGTTTTCTTCTTTCTCTCTCTTTTGTTAATGCTTGTTGCAAGTTATAACTTCGTTCTTACAAGTGTCACTGAAATGGGACCAAAACTGTGAAAAACTGTAATATTTAAAGCAAATATTGCTATATTGTGTTTGACAAATTATTTTTATGAGCATTTACGGGATGCACTGGGCAGAGCTGATCATGTTGGTTCTCCAAGTTGTGTTCTTGTCATAGAAAAGTGTGTGATGCAGGTGTCTTTTCTGTCTTTTCTGCTTTCCCCAAGAGCCTTCAACACTTCTACTCTGTTTTCTGCAGCACACCTCTATGTGCAAAGCTGAACTGTAAAGCACACCAGGTTCAGCCATCATAAAGTTGTCATGCATTTTTGTAACTAGATTATCCAGTTTAATTATTTTTTGGACCAAGACAAAAATATTTTGTTCTGAGAAGCAAACTCTTGTGTTTAGTGTCAGTGTTAGAAAAAAGGAAAATAATTAGGCAGAAGTTGCTAGTTCTTCCTCTTTTTTTCAAAAGCCTCTTCTTTTTCTTCAGCTGGTGTTCTTTTCTATAAATGAAAAAAGCCTGTCTTTATTGTTGGCAGCTCTACACACCTGGAGGTTTGACTGGGAACATGTTTTGAAAAGAGATGCTTTGAAAGGGTGTTTCTCCCTGGAAAGCTGTGTCTCCCATAGCTGTTGGATTGCTTCCATGCTCTTAGATTGAATTAAACAGTTCAGTATAACTTTTAATCATGTCAATTATTTTCATAATTCCAACTCCAAGGCACCTTTGTGTTTTTAGGTGGCTTAATCATACCACATGGCCCTGACTTTCAAGGTGTTTTCCAAGGTAGAGGAACAACTTACTTAAAAAAAGCTTATTAGGCTGGAAGGCAGCGTTCCCAGTGACAACATCACCTGATTATTTTGTAGCCCCTGCTTAGGTGCCTATTTGGAAGCACCTTCCATGCCTTGAACTAGAGCATTTAGGAAAGGACAGGATTTCTTTCATTTATGGAAATCTGATGAAGAGCAGTAGAAGTGTAAAATGCCAAGCAAGCCATGTCTTTGCTTTTTCTTGAGTCAGACAGTCCCTAAAATGCCTCATCTTGGGAACAGAGAAAACATCTTATTGAAAGCTCTGACTTAAATCCTTCCCAGAGCTGGGCATCCTTCCCAGCTCCCTCCATCCTAAACTCTCTTACAAAAGGGATAAAGACCATGAATCCAGAGAGGGCTGGGAGATTATTGGTCCAAGAGATACTCTCCATTCTCTACCTGGATATGAAGGCAGTGTTGACTTAACCCTATGCACTAGTGTGAAGGTTGGAAACCCCAGCCTTGCCCTGCTTTGTGTTAATGAAATGCTAGAAGACAACAATAAGCAACTCAAAAAGCTGCACTAGACAGAGAAAGATTAATCCCATCTGAGTGAACACTTTAGTCATTCATCCATCAGTCTTGCTGTGTGCAAATTAAGTCCTAATGATGCATCAGTCTTTGGCCTTGCTGCATAGTTGTTTTCCTTCTTTCACTTACAAATCTCTCTCAATTCCCATGTTTCTGAGGTTTTGGTTGCTAGGCTTACAGCATGTTAGAGAAACACTCTGAATCATACTTGAGCCAGTGAGAAAAGACAACTTAAAACAATTTTTCTGGTTTGGTAGCTCCCTAAATGGAAAATTTCACATCATTGTTAGTATCTTATGGGCTGGGTTTTTTCGAGCAGCACTTGGTCCATAAAGGCATTTTAGAGAGATAGTTACAGGTTAACGGGCTGTGTTCAGAATAGATGTAGTCCCATAAAAATCAGTAGAGGTTACATTGGCACTAAGACATTCAGTGTCTGTCTACTACAAAGCTGGAAGAGGGCTGGGCAGGTTCACTGTGCTGATAAAATTTCTGTGGTGTGAGCTGGTTTGTCCTAACATTCACCTTATGCCCTGGTGGCAAATTCAGCTCTGCACAAAATTATTTCCAGGTGATCATTTTGATCAGAGAACTGATTGTAAGGGAAGTTCATGTTCAAAATGCAGGGGTCAGGCTGCCCTCCTTGTAAGGCCATGCAGAAGGGTAGGGCAGCTGAGAACAACCTTGGTTTAATCTTGTTTTAATCATCCCAGGAATCCACAGAGGTCTGCTGTTACATGAAGCAGATGGAAAGAAAAAACTGCAATTAAATGTGAAACTGAGTGCTGATTCTCACTGTAAATAGTTCTGAATTTTTGGCAAATGGGGAGCAGTGGGATAAGAGAAAGGTGCAATTTTTGGCAGTTATAGATTGTGGGCTTTTCAGTGGAGGTACTTCTGTGATTCCTGGTGAGCACCTGTTGATTACAAAGTGCTTGGTTAGATTTTAACACACTTTCTCTGTTCCCATGCAGGCCTCTACCCCTGCTGAAGGCTGATCTTTTTAGAGCTGTATTTAAAATATTCCTGCAAGACTTTGCACTTGAAAAACCTCTTCTGCAAAGTGGTAGGGCCTTTTATAAGGAGAGAGAAGTAATGAACTGCAATGTATTACAGGCCAGATTTTTAAAGGTATTTAAGTGCTATAAGCAATGGAAATGGAAGAACTAGATGTTTTTTGAAGTCCCTCAAGATGTTTAGCTGTGTCTATAGAAGCTTTAATAAATTTGTTCCAAGGGGTTTGCCTAAAGTTCAGTTAGTCACTGCTAGAGAGTTGAAATGGGAAACTTTCTCTGTACTGCTGTAGCCATTAATCATTTTTGCTTTCTTTATGACAAAGCGATGGGAAAATGTAGCTGTTTGTAGAATGGAAGGGAAGAAATAGTAATGAGTTATAAAATGAAAGGTCAGCCTTTTTCTGAGTCGAAGACTTCTCCTGTAACCTCAGGTTTATAATTGTAATGGATGAATGTAGACTTCCACTGTTTGTCTCTATAATCACCATGCAGTTAATCAAAATTATTTGCTAAATCCTTTCTACAGTGTGCTTAAGGGAAGCCTTATGTAGCAGGTCTTTGAAAGAATTTGATCTCCTCAATGCATTTTGATAGTAAAACCCAAATGGTATTATTTCTTTTTTTCTGGTTGATCATAGTTCTTGTTGCAAACTTAATATCTAACTGGAGTGTTTAATATTTCCAAGTTTGCATTCATTTTTCTTTATATCATATCATTTACTTTACAAAGACAGAGTGAGTATGAATTCCAGGTGAAATGGGTTTTTTTGTGTTTACAAAAAATAGCAATACAGTCTCTACAAGTAGGTTTTAACAGTGAAATCCTTTTTTTTTCATCATTACTGCATATTCTCATTTTTAATGCTTTTCTCATTAAATGCATTTGTTTCCATTAACCAGGATGCTGAGAAATTGGCCGGTGAAGACCATGCCTGGAAAGAAGTCAAAGATGCTGTAAATGAAGTGAGATATCCAAAATCAAAAGAAGGTATCCTTTCAGTGACAGGCTACAGTCTGTCATTCAGTTGTGAAGAGCCCCTTAGTATGCACTTCATCTCTTGAGATTAATTTCCTTACATCTACATTATTTTTATTATAATGTTTTTTAATTCATTAGATGTTTTAAATGCATAATATTCCTAATTGTATTAATAATAGAGTCTCTGATTATTTGGAATGGAACTGGTTCATGGCAGGGGTAGTAACTACCAAGCACATGAAAGGATATTTTGGCTCTGATTTAGATTTCTGCTATCACAGCCCACCATTTCATATAAATCCACTTCTAAATGAAAGAAATCTTCATCTGGAATGTTGTTAAATTCTTTGTTCTGTTACTCTCAGTGTGAACATTTACAGTTTCTCATTCTTTGCTCAGGAATGACAATAACAAGGAAATAATCACAGTCAGGTTCACAGCAGACATTATAGCATCATTATAATAAGATATAATAATATATAATAATAATTGGTAATTAAGCAAATTGAATGAAATGATCTTGCACTAATAAGCAGAACTGGAGTCTAATGGCTGTCATGTAGATATTCAGTCCAATTAAAGAAATTAGTGAACAGCAACAACCAAGAAAAGATGAGCAGAAGAAAGGTGGAGATTTTTACTAGAGTATTATGGGTTTATTGATCTCTTTCCTATTTTGTTCTGTTTGGTGGAATTTCCCTGACTGGGAATTTGGCCTATTGTGGTGAGATGCCTTATCATTTTCAGAAACATCTCTCAAGCTAAAAGGAATTTAATTGTCCAGTACTCCTTTTCAGCAGCATAAAAACCAAGTTTGTGTAATGATATTCCAGGCTGGAAACAAGTGATTACAATTTACACAGTAACAAAAAACCCAACCCATTACACTGAGTTTGTTTCTTTCTAATCCAGAGAGATTAATTTTTTAGCAGAGGGGAAACACTCATCTCACCTTGCTTTAATTCCACATAATTTCTAGTCTGTTTTAAGTTACTCTGTAGTCACTGGATTGAAACAGACAGTATTAAAATAGATCTTCAGAGCCCATGATTCAACCTGCATATTGAATTATAGATATGTAACCTGAAGTTGCAATAGTTCTTATACTGAAACTATGCAGCCAGAATGCTAGTCCTATTTAATGTTCCTGTATTTAATTGCAGGAGAAATTTCATTAATGTATTTTGCAAGTGTCTTTAATTAAGATTACTGATTTAACTGATATTTAAAAATTAATCAAATGCATGGTAATAAAATATATCAGGACTGGTTGGAAAAATCTATTCTTGTTGTGTGTTCAGCTTCTGTTCTCAGTCATGGGCAATTTGAAATGTGTCATCTTTACTTCCACTGCACCACAATAGCAGTGCTAACTGACATGTGGTGGTGAGTGCAGTACTTGAAGAGGGAACTTGCCTTTTTTCCACTTGCCAATAATGAGCAGAAAACCTTCCTGGCAGACTGAGGCACATAGTTATTAGTTCCTGCAAATATAATTTTTTAGACGAATTAAACTAACAGTTTCTACAGTAGAGAAGGTTGCTGACTCCCACAATCCGAGCTACTGATGGCAGCTGATGCAGTGTTGTAGTGCTAAATCCACAGTTAGATCTGCTTGAGGCAGTCCTCCTCTACTCCTGGGCAGATGCAGGACAGGCAGCTCTTTGCTACTTTTGCAGCTGATGGCAGATTTTCTAGTTTGCAATTTTACATACCTGCAAATTTGGTCCCAACAGGTTTTGTTTTATAGCACATCTGCTATTAGATGATAGTGAGTGAACAAAGCAGAATAATGAGAAGTAAAAGCAGACATACTGCGCATCAGGTAAAATGGTAATCTTTCAAGAATGTCAGTGGTTTGTATTTTCTACAAAAATTGTATGAAGTGGAAATAACATCCCTCATTCTTCTGTTTTTCTGTCCTTAATCAGTTGTAAGAATACATGGATGTTTGCCAAAGATATAAAGGTTAAGGTGCAATTTTATAATAACACATTCCTTCCCTTATATGGCTCTTTCAATCCAAGGGCATGAGAGCAATTCACAAATAATTAGTTTAGCCTTGTAACAACCATGCTATAAATCCTGGCCCATGGTGGTCACATTCTTAAGTTTAAGTATGTAAATATTCCTGTGTTCAAGATGGACTAATTACTTCATCACAGGTTTGTCATTGTGCACTTTAAATTAATTGCTGCATTAGTGTGAATAGTACTTGGAGTAATTAGTGAAGATAGCTGCTGGACTTCCTTGAGCTGTGTGGAAAGGGCTATAATACAATCTCTTACTTGAAGTCTAATTTTTTCTTTATTTCATTTTTTCTTACTTACATGAATGGTATCTTTTTGGTGTTTAGACTGCTTGCATTCTGGGACTCCCATGGATACAATCACAGGTGGTAATACTCATTTGAAAATTGCAAATTTGAAAGTCTGGGGTTCAGATTAGGTGCAGTCAGAGAGAGAAGAATCTGGTCCACAGAGAAGTCAAATTGGTGCAGAATGTAACGAGAAAAGTGATGCATGCTGAATAGTATCCAAATAAAGTGAATGCAAGGTTATCTTTCCTCCATTCCAAACTCACAAAAAATCTCCTTGTAGCATTGGAGGTGAAAATCTCCTTTACTGCCAAGATCATTAGTCCTGAATTACAGACAGACATCAAAACTGCGATGCTTTTCTTTCCCATGCATGAAACGTGCAGCTGTACATGAAAAGAAAAATCACAGTGCTCTTTATGACTGTTTCAAGGAGAAAGAAAATGAATTCTTTTTAAGAAAAGGTTCTAATTTCATGAGAATTCTAAACAAAATTTTGGGCAGCCTAAAAGAATGACTCATTTTATAAATATATATGTATATACACATATAAAATCTTTTTTTAGCTGCTGAGACTTTTTTAAAGACACATTTCCATGGGCTCTTGCCTTGGCTTTAATAACTGTAGTATCTTAAGTAAATAATGTTTCAGTACCTAAATAAAAGTTATTTGAATTTCTGTTATGTATTAAAATATCCTTGCAATTTGTCATCTTTCTTTTACCATTTATTGTTAAAATACCGCCTTCTTTAGAAATTGTTTTGCTACATATAAACAAAGCACAGTTACCCAAGCTACCACTTCTGCATTTAAGCATGTTTTCAAGAGTTGTAGCAGAGTCTGGAATTATGGCAACTTTTCTATTTTAATGCTTTGTAGCTCTTACTCCTTGCTAAACAGCATTTAGAAGTTGTATTTTTGTTTGATTAAATATATTTCTTTAACTAAGGCCAATAACAGAGTGGAAGCATGTTCTGGCAAGATGCCAAAATCTCTTCAGCAGCAACAAGGGTCTTCTACCAGATACAAATATCTATCAGCTGAAAATGCTTGATTGTGCCATGGATGCCTGTATTAACCTTGAATTCTGGGAAGAAGCATTGTATTATGGCAACAGGACTCTGGAACCATACAGGTAAGGAGTGTAATTGGTTCAGCTGCTTCCAAAGACAGGGGAGAGCTGGCTGTCTCATTAAAAGTGAAGACTGTGCTTCATCTTGATGCTTCTTATTGTTTTTATTTCTTGTGTACATCTTGCATTGCTTTCTAGGTTAATTGAATGTGGCAGAACTCTCCTTCTGCTTTCACAGTCAGGCTGAAAGCAAATAAAAGGGTAATAGGAACTATAATAATAAAAACTCGTTATTATCTCCTTGCTTTTTCACATGTTCAGATGCTGCCACACCCCTGATCAGAAACCAACTTTCAGGCTCCATTGACATGAGGGTATCAGTGTTTTGTGCTGAGATAGAGTGAAAGTGAAGGACAGGGAGCTGGCTGAAATAATGTATATTCTCTGCATACTCTATACATAGAATTTACAGAAAGAATAAAAAAATCTTGCAAAATGCAATTTCAACTGGAAATTAAAAAGCTCCTGGTCCTTATTTTAGGAAGAGGTGAAGGTGGTGAAGTATTGGCTTTTCTTCTCTTCTGGTCAGTTCTTGTTCCTGTGCTATGTGCTGGGAGAGTTTCTGAATCTGATGGTCGTTTGTGGATATGTTGGGATAGTCTAAGAGATCATACATCATGTAGTAAGGCTTTAAGTTGATTGGAACCTGGAGCTGTAATGCAGCTTTGGTCATCTAGTAGAGAAAGGACTGCTTCTGCTTTGGTCTGTGTTCTAAAAGCTTTAAGACTTAAAGATTAAGAATCTTTGGGTTCTGAATAGTTGCATTGTTTGTAATTAAGCCTGTGCTGAGTGTCCAGATATAATGTCATTCATACGGGGATATTCATACTCAGTAATGAATATAGAGCATCCATTTCTTCTCTGTTGGTGCACCACGTGATGTTTCAGTACAAGGTGTGATGTTGAGAAGTGTGAGGGGTGGGCTAGAGCTGAACAATATGCTCTGTTACGAATATGAACATTTTAGATGTTATGTATTTTCCCTAATCAAATGGAGATGCCATCACCACTCAGCATTTTGCCTGAGGAAATTCCACGTGGCAGCCTATTTCTGAATAAAACTCAGGGCTTCACTGGAGGAACACAGTGTTTCAGAGCTTTCACTAAAAAGTGACTTGATAAAACATAGGCTGTGGTACATCAGAGCTGTTGAGTAGCTCTGTGTTCATAATGACAATTCCTTTTCATAGAGGAGGACATGAGTGCCTACAAAATTTCACATTTCTTCAGGATGAAATTCATGCTGTGCATGTCCCACTTAACCTTTTAAACAGGGCTTATGTAGTACTGCAGCAGTACATGCTTCCTGCCAGTGCTCTACCTTGTGGCACACTTCAGATGAACAGAGTAGTCTGCCTGTTTAAATGTTCCCTTATTAAATAAAAACCTCAAACGTCACTTGCTTTGGGTTGGGTTGGTTTTTCTGTAACTTGTTCACTCAGTTCTTCACAACTGAAAAGCGAGCTTTTTTTTTGATACGGATTTTTGAGAGAAAAGATTACAGTGAGACCAAGTGCAATTTTACCAGATAATTTAATAAGGCTTTCTCTATGTTGCTTGCTGAAGTGTACCATAGTTTTCAAGCTGTTTAATACAGTAGTTTGGAAATGAGGGAAAGGATTCAACTGTGCAACCAATTAGTATCTTTTAAGGCAATAATTATTTACATGAGATATTTGACCTTTTTTGCACCTTGGAGAATTTGTCCTTATCCTCTCCTCACCCAAAAGCACTATTTAACAGAGATTTTCAGTTGTTTCTTTTTTTATACCTTCAAGCCATCACTACAAGCTTTGACACACCTGAAACAAAAACCTCAGTTTCTCATTACAACAAATTGTGCCCTAAGCAGCAGGAGAGCAAATCCTAGGAAATCCTTTGGGATACATTGAATTTCTCCTGTTGAATCAATCTACTGCTTGGCTGCTCCTGCAGTTCCATTATAGCTACCTATTTTCCTTTCCTCAGCTCTGGAAAAAGTATTCATACAGATCTCCACAGGGAATCACCTGAGAATTCGCGCAGTCCATATAAATAGGAAATCATTGTTACAACTTTAAAGGCTCTGGAGATTTGGTCAGAACCAGTTTTAATTCCAGGTAATGTGTTTATTGTGCATTTTCCATTTCTTTAGCAGCAGGATTAATTTTCAGTGCCATGTGACACATTGTATCATAATGTATGTTTTCATTATGATGGTTGCTGACTTTTTCAGAATCATCCACTTCATGTAAGTGGCAGAGATAGACGTCTGAACTACATAAAACTGATTTGTCATGCTGAATACCAGCCCCTGTGTTTTAGGTAGCAATAATAACCTAGAAGGAGCATTTTTCAGGACCTCTGAAATGGTTTTAGCAAAAAGAAAGGGAGAGGTAGTGTCTGCCAAGACGAAAAGCTGCCTTCTCCTTTTGTGCTGAACCACAGCCATCCATTTTTTGTTAAAACCTTCGACATTACTGTCACTGAATAGCCTAAGCCAAGTGTATCTACATGGCTTTCCTTGTAAATGCCA
Organism: Erpornis zantholeuca; assembly: GCA_013400515.1. Classification (NCBI taxonomy): domain Eukaryota; kingdom Metazoa; phylum Chordata; class Aves; order Passeriformes; family Timaliidae; genus Erpornis; species Erpornis zantholeuca. The sequence continues at coordinate 117,400 of VZTN01033431.1, read as the reverse complement.
CAGTAATAGCCTGTCTGTCCAAGAGCCTTAATGAAAGTTAAGACATTTGCCTAAGTGAAAGCTGCCCCACGTCATAGTCAGCACTCAGCAGCTTGCAAAAATAAACTTCCTTTCAAAATCCTCATGAGCCTTAACCACAGAATAACAGAATATCAGCAAGAGGTGTTACATGGGTTTGTCATGTCTCAGTTGGCACATTCACACTCTGGGCTGACTGCTGCTCATGAAGGATCAGATTCAGAGATACTGAGAAAGACAGATTTCCCTTAGGTTACCTCAGAGGAAGGACACAGCATTTAGCCCTTAAATTACTGACAAGGCACATATGTTCTGGGGATGAGGTTTGGGGTATTTTTTTCCCCTTGTCTCAAGTATTCAGTGCTTTATACTGCTGCCAGAGAGTGGAAGGATGCATCTGTTATAAAACTCTGCTAGATGTCCTCAGCTATTGTGACAAGGGTCAGAGGAGAAAAAGAAATAACTGTGAGACACCACAGGCCTGCTGGGCTTACCTGCTGGGTAACACCATGTCACCTCTTTGGGGTCATGTGGCATCAGCTCTGGTGAGATTCTGATACAGAGATGACAAAAATGTTCATCGATTTCTGCTCTTCACTGCCCATAATCCCCCGCTGAATTTCAAGCTAATGTAGAAATCCCACTGATTTTCAGATGGGTTGTTTTAATTAACAACCCTTCATTTCCAGTGCTGCAGCATTAGAAGTAACTGGAGGGCTCCAATATTAACAAGAGAAAATGGTTTCTTTTCATCCTGTACAGAAGTGCTGCTCTCGCTCTTCCCCCGGCAGCCTTGCACGTCCTTCCCCCTCACTCCCTCTCCACTGAGTCGGCACAAATACAGGGCTGGTGCAATGTGGCTGCTGTGCTTCTGGAGAGGGAGGGAGCTGGGTAGTGCAAGCACCCCACACTTATCTATGTTATCATAGATATATCATGTGTTATCTGTGCATCATTTGTCTGCCCTTCTACCTCCTCCTATTCTCTATCCCTTCCAGTACCCTGCCATTACTTCCCCTTTTGTCAGTGCCTGAGTTCATTTAGGAAACAGGGAAAGCAGTCCCAGTGAGCACAATTTTGGATTGTTTTGCAAAGGGCTGAGTTTAAGAACAGTGGCTGGTATGTTGGGTTTTTTTTCTGAGAACATGATTGAATTTTCATTGAGTTAATGAAATACCAGCCAGAGACTTTTGATTTAGAATTCTAATTCAATATATATGATGGTCTGTATTTTCTAAGTATGTGAACTTCAATCAAAAGGCAGATTAAAAATTGATGGTTGCTATAGTATCGTTTTCTTGAGTCATGATCTTGTAAAAAAGCCAGAAATAGCTGTAGAACATAATATTCTTGGAACAAACTCTGAACCTATTTTCTCTTCTTCAAGAAGGCTTTCCAATAAAGAGTTTGACTTTCTTTTGGTCTGATTTTCCCCCCTTTTTGAGTATGTTAAAAAAAAATCCTGCTTTTACAACTATGTGTTTTGCAATACACATGTGATATATGTAATGACTGGAAATAAATTGTTTCATCAAATATACATGGTTCTTTACGAAGTTCAACAGAGTTCTGAGTACTGGCTAGTTCCGAGACACTTGAATTGAATTCACATTTACAGTGAAAGTTAGCGAGCCTAAAAATATCCCCCAAAAGTGCACTGCAGTGATCACTAGGGCCACTGGGGGATGCTACTGCTTAAGGGTTACAGCCTGAATTCATCGCTGGTCGGCACCCTGGTTATGGGAGGTCCCCTGGGGATTCGTGCGTGGCTGGCAGGCTCCTGAACCTACAGACAGTACTAATTCAGTGACCGAAGTTCAATGTCTTAATCATAAACCATCAGTTGTAAACATAAATCTTACCACTGGGATCACCCGAGAGGAAGAGAAAAATGTCAAGGTGGTGAAAGCAATTTAAAGAAAGAATGAAACAAATAATAGAAAGAATTAAATCTTCCTTATTCACTTTGCTGGGGTATTAGAAAATGCCCATGGCATTTAATGTTTAGAGCAAAATGTGTCGAAAAAAGAGGAAAACCCAGTATAAATAAGAGAGTGTGTTGTCCTTTGTTAATTTTAGGTAATTCTTCCAAAAGGCAGATGCTTGTAGCATTGCTTGCACCACTTTTGGCTTCAGTGTACCTATTTTGTCGATACATAGGGAGAATGCTTGTCACTGGGCTGTTATGTTTAGGAATCCATTAAAACACTTCAGCAGTGTTTTAATGGATTCCCACTTCCGTCTTCCATTCCTCCCTACTTCCTCCCCTCCAAAAAAATGAAAAAGGTTTTACATCTGAAGTCTAGCACCTACGTTATCTACAACCTGATCAATCCCTTTCCCATGTAGGAAATGGATTTTCTGATTTGCTGGGTGCTTGCTGCGTACGTTTGCGTAGCACCATCACCTTCAATTCTTTGGTTCTTTCCTAGTTGTTTTTCTTGTATCTTTGCATGACATCCATGTGTTGTCCCCCGGAGTGATACCTGACCTGCATAATCCTCAATGACTTTTATAAACTCACTCTCCTGTAAGTGCTCCACCTTCTACCTTTCTTAATTTTCATATATTGTGTGTATGGGTAGAAATTCTTACTATTCTCTCCAGTCATGCCAGCTGGTTTTTGGGTATAATGTTGATGTCACTGGTGTGTCCAATATACTCTATCACACCTGAGTAGAAGTTCAGCAACAGCAGTGTTAATTTGCAGTACCTCATTCAGTGTATATCGCATTTCTTAGGCTCAATTTCCTTAAATATCTTAATTGCTGCAAGATTTTTTTGTCAGTGTATGTACAGTAGCTCTATATTTGTATTCTGGTCCTTGCTATCTTCAGTTTGAGCTTCTAGTTTCAGGTTTACTTTCTAATTTCACCTTTCACTTATGCCAAGAACTATTTGAATTTGAATTTTACAGATAGTGATCTTCTAGTAATGTTAGTGAACTAAGTCACTAAGTTTCCCAGAGTTGCATTTTTCTCTGACACAACTACAAGTGTTGATTTCACCATCTCTGTGGCTTTAGATGATTCTTAAAAGATCTGTGTTCTTTGTAATGATAACTTCATCTAGAGAATCATGTAGAGATTTCTTTTTTTATTTTTTTATTTTTTTTTTTTCATACCATGGGATCTCTTTTGGATTTAGATGTTAGACTATTCAGGGGTATATGCTTTATCTCGATTAAGGATTTCAGTCCTAGCCATCTGCCTACCAGAACCAAAAACTCCGTTTGGTTCTGGTGTTCTTGGTTTGTTTGTTTTTCTTTTTTACTTAAGCAGTAATAGTTGGTATTCTTGTCTTGTAATCAGGCAATCCTTTCTTCTTTTTTTTGTGCATGCATGCTTGCAATTTACAAAGTAAGGAGTTATGCAGCCCTTACCTGAGCTGTTTTCATTAGTCTGCTTGCTATTACACACTAATTAGAGGACACATATGAAAAAATACAATCGAGTCTATGCACAAGCAGACATTACAGGCTCGTGTGCTGTGAAAAAAAATGCAACATAGTTATTCAGTTGGAACAATTTTGAGAACTGTTTTGGGGAATTCACAGTGTCTGTATGAATTTTGCTGAGAAGAAAAGGGTGGATTTGATGGCATACAGATTCTAAACCGAGATTTGGTTAGAACCTAAACTTAAATGGGATTGGGAAGTGATTCCAAGTGAGTAATTAACAGTTAAAAAATAGAAACTTATGAAACATCTATGGAGTTTTGGATTCCTTTGACAGCAACTGAACACTGCCTTGCAAAAGCTATTTTAGAGGCAGAAATCATGGTGAAAGGGAGAAAAGGGGGAGGAGAATAATTTTAAAAAGATAGATAAATTACAATTCTATCTCTGATGAAACAGAAAAAAGAGAGGGCATGAAGGAAATAGAAACAGAGAAGCTGTAAGGAACAATGCATTCTCTGAAGTGAGAATTGGGAAGAGTCTGATTTTAGTCAGAAAATACCTATTTCTTTGTTTGGATAAATTGTCAATTGGAGTTGAGGAAGCAAAGAGAGGAGACTTGGAAGTCCTTCCAAGGAGCAAATCAATTATGAGTTTCTCACAATGGAGATGTGAGCAGTGGTGAAAAAGTAAAATTGTGGTATTTAAGCAAGAAAACAGTCTAAAAGATGTTAGAGATAAAGGCTGAAAAAGATGAAAAAGCAGTGTTTTTTTCTATTGAAAAATCAGAAAAACTACTGGAGAGGAAAACCACAGTCATGGGGAAGAGAAGAGGAAAGGAGCAACAGATAAGGAGAGCAAAGAAATTTCAGAATGTAGTTTGCTTAAAGGGTGAACCAATGTGAATGGCCAGGGAGAGTGCGAGATGGGAACATGGTGCTTTGAAGAGAGGTGTGCTGAGCCTGAAAATCGAAAGAGGTGGTGTCAAACAAGAACCATGCCAATGAATTACTAAGTTCCTAGTGAGATGATCTATCCAGCGCAGAATCCAAAGAATGAAGATCACAGACGTTCTGTAGTAAAATAGGTGATGCTGAATAAAGCTGAAATTTCACAGATATTGACAGGAAAAGGAAGAGAAAAAGAAGAGCATGAAGATGAGAGGACATTGTAAGTTACTGCAGTGAACAAAGCCTAGGGACCACACAGTTACTGATTTGATGGTAGCCTACAAACTCACCAGTGCTTGAATTTGCCAGTTATTGAATAAAAGGGCTAAAATGTAGTGGAAGGTGTAATTAGGTATAATGCTTGGATATACCAGGAAAGCAGAAATATCCTTATTTCTTGGTGCTGTGTTAGTAAGCTTTTGCATAACTTTACCTTGGTTAACAGGTTCATGCATATTCCTGTCCATCATATCAAATGTCTATGAACAATATTTCACTTGACCTAGTCAAGGCCTGTTAATCATTTTTCCTTAATTCTGTAAAGCCAGAAAATCCAGTCCTTCTATACAAGGTACATTGGAGGTATCAAGACTAATTCTAAATTATCTAATCCTGGTGTGAGAAACAACACAGCCACATTGTGATAGCACTGTGCTTGATGTAATTCACAGTAGAGCTGTGCCATGGGGAAATGCTGAGACTACTGACTGCTACACAAACACTAGTTGTGCTACCTCATAAATACGACAGTTTCTGGCCTTCAGAAATTTAGTCAATGCCTAATATTTTTCTTCCTTATCTGGACAACATCTAATACTGGCTTATGCAATTTCAAGTGAAAGAGTTGTTGTCCTGACATTCTGGTCAACTGTAAAATGCTTCTGCATGTATTCCCTTGGATGCCACAAAAGCTGCTGCTTCTTTCCTTTCCACTCTGGTTTTCTATTAGAAATTCTATCTGTTTTAGGCCAGAATCCCAACCACTGTCTGTTGATATCTAACCCTGAGATGTTTTTCAGCCTTCAGATTAACCTGGTCCATGGTTAAGAAGGTGATTCCATGCTTCTCCTCTCTTCTGTTCCCCTGAGTATACTGGAACCTCCTTTCTCAGGTTCAGTTTGCCATTTTATCATCAGGCAAGACACAGAAGTCTGAATCAGCTTTAGTTATGTGACTTTAAAGAAACAAAAAGCAAATGATTGTGGGTAGAGAGCAGAACAAAGGTGTTAACTGATTACGAATGCTGGAAGGTTAACAAAAGGCAGGCTCCTGTGCTGCTAAGGAGAAAGGTTCCAAGAAACAAAGAAGCTGCCCAAAGGGCCATGAAAACTGATGAAAGTGAGAGCAAGGTAAATATATCAGAGGAAAAATCACCCTCAGAAAATAGTGCAAGTCCACTGATTAATAATAAAAAGTATGTATTTTACAAGCAAAATAAAGTCATCTCTCAGGAATGCAGTGCAAATGACCAGTAAAGGGAGAGTATGGTTATATGATATAGGGAACCAAAGAACGATGACAAGAAGCTTAGAAATATCAAAATTAGGGTGAAAAGATCTTCCTTTTAACTCTTCCCTATCATCACAAAAGATAAAAAAGGGAGAGGGCCAACAAAACAGATAATGCCACAGTTGCAAACACTTTCCTAGGAGGAAAATCAGCTTTCTCAAGCCATGCAGTGTGCTCTTGGAGGATACGGTTGATGGGCTGCCAGAAGTGAAGATAAAGTTCTGGAATCAAAGTGTTTTCATTATAGCCACATCATGAATTAATTTCCATTTTAATTCAGGTATGTTGAATGATGCACACGAAGGATTTATTGTACTTTTAAGGCTGGCCAGCTTTTCAGAAGCCTTCTGAAAACTGGCAAAAGTGACAGCCAACAAGTAGAAGCATCCTGAACCAGGTCTTTCTACTTGAATCACTGTTGATGTAATAGAAAAGAGAAAGGAAAATATTTTCATGCAATAGCGTGCTTGGCAGACTTTGAAAAATGGAATTACATCCTACATTGCTACAAAACAAAAGTCTCAGTATATACAGATATAAAAAGGAAAAATATTTAGGAGATTAATTTTCTCAAAATAGGGGAAATTTGGAAGATATACCAAAGCATTTTGTGAAGTACTTTGCTTTAGACAGTGGCACAAATTATATGTTGTAAAAATGTTTATGTAAATATGACTGGAGACCTTGCTTAAGAAGAATGGGTAATTGCTGCATGTTGTAGTTTGAGATGTTCTGAAACACAGACATTGTGGCCTATGAAATACAACATAACTTCTCAAATAACAAAAAAATCAGAGTAACTTATGACCAGGGGAATGTCCTACTAATTAGTTGCTTGCTCTCATGACAATAGCTAAAGTTAAGTAATCTTAAATATTTGTCTCTGTACTGTGCCAGCATAAGGTATTTTATTTTTCAAGGGATTTCAAAATGCATAACCAAGTTGGGTAATATTACCTCTACCAATTCAACATCTCAGAACTTTGAGATGAAAAACAGGTTTACATGCTTACAGTAAGATAATATCCTGAATGCATACTCAAGCTTTATCTGTTTCTACCTGTCTAGGTTCAGTTTATCTGTGTATTGTCTTGCTGGCAAGTTTGCAGTTCAGGTGAGCTCTACCAATACTGGATGTTTATCAAGAGATGCTATCAAATTTCGTTTGCTTGCACCAGTAGAGCAAAAAACAGGTGGAGGGGGTGGGGAGTGTGAGTGGCAAGGTCTTTTCCATGTGAGAGAGAACATCAACATTAGTCTGTGACACAGAAGTATATTGACTTCAACTAAAATTGTTAATTTTATTAAGTACCCATGCTTTCAACCACCTTGCTCTTAGAGCAGCATTGTCCCAGGGAAGTACTCCTGACTTCTAAACCTTGAGGAGGACAGGAAAATACAGTGGTTAATCTATGATATGTTACACTATGTCCATCAAAGAACTACCAACTCCAGATATTG
>VZTN01033431.1:0-94814 GCA_013400515.1 Erpornis zantholeuca | reverse complement strand
CAGTAATCTCTAAATTTATGGCTTCTCTGTTGAGGGAAGATAGCCTCGTTCAGTGGTGGTTTCCTTATACAAGTATTTCTCCACATGAAATGTTATGTCTTGTGTGTTGTATAATATTGTATAATATTGTTTCATACTGTATGAAATTACTTGATCTGCAGTCTATCATGTAGGAATCCAAAAAACTCTTGGCGTGGGTATATTTAATCTGTCTGGGCTCATCTTTTAGGCAATCTGCATATCTGCACACGTTCCTTTTAAATCTACTTATGTCATGATGGAAATACTTTTACTACACAGTAGTATTCGTGCTGTCATTGTACATCCATGCACAGCAAAATTTCCATCTTCTCTCATCTCTATTCATAAACAAATGTCACAAAGAAGTTAATACTCTGCAGTTTTATAGAAACTACTGTATCATGGCTCAAACCAGCATTTGCAAAAAGTATGTATTTTTCAAAACTCATTTGCATGGTTAGCATTATTTGTATTACATAGTAACTTAAAAAAACTTGTTAGAACTTTTTATATGAACTCCCATCAGCTGTCCTTGATAATGGGCAATGTAAATAACTAAATATCAAGGACTCTGATAAAGTATATAATTGTTTTTGCTCAAGAAAGTCTGCTGAAAGCCAGTAAGAAATTAGTAGAGCCCTTTCAAAGAAGTGTCTTTCATGAAAAAGGGGAGGACATTGACAAAGAACATTACTTGATGTACCAGCATAAGCCAAGAATGGAAGAAAATACAGATCAGAGGGGCAGCATAAAATCCTTTTTATTACAAAAGGAAAGATCTCCATTTTTCTGGGAGAGAAGCTGTCACCTAGCAGAGGCCTTTTTCTGCACTCTGTTAAGATCTGGTCCAGCATGAAATACAAACTGGAAGTGATACAAAAATCCTCAGAATGGATGCCATGGAAGCCAAGAGATATCTAAGCCATATTTCAGATAAATCACAAATTGACAATCAAATTGTGGTACTTTGCAAAATCAGAAGGAGCCATGACATTTTATTTTTGCTTGAGGCAAGTAAATGCCATTTTAGATTTTGATGACTGCCTCATTCTATGGATTCACATTTAATAGCAAAGACTCAGTATCTGGTTTTTCCTGTGCCTCACAAAAGGGTATTGACAGATTTCTTCTCATGCCTGGCTCCTGTACCAATTTAGAAAGATGCCCTTTAGGCTGCAGAGATTAATGGACATATCATAGATCAATGGGTGGTTTCCTGAGGGTTTATGCACAGTACACCATTGCATGTCTTAACATGTAATTTGCAGCGCATAAAGGGAGTTTACTTTGAAACAGCTGTTAGTGGTCTAGCAGTTCCTCCAAAGATGGATATCTTGCATGTTGCACATCCAAATGAGTAATGGGCCTACACAGGACTTACCTCTTTGGTTATATGTATGTAGAGAGGACCCTGGAGTGAAAAAAAAGTTAAAATTACAACTAAAAATACAGTAAGAATTGGTTAGGGAGGCAAAAAGGCAGCTTGCTAGGATAGAGAATACTGAAAGAAGAAAATATAAGGGTAAGGCCAGAGAAACTATGAAATAAAGATGCAAAGACCTGAAGAGGAAAACAGAGAAGAAAATAGAAGTATCTGGGAAGAGGGAGAAAAGGGAATTTCTTCTTACTGTTTGAAATAATGAATCATGAGACAGACTGGAGTTCTGCCTCAAACACAGCTGGTATATGTAATGGGAAACCAAAAGTAAATATTATGCCAGAGAGCTTTGGCCAACAAAGGGGTCTAAACTGGGACATGAGATGCAATAGTAGTCCCACAGCCACAGATTGATTACCCTGACAGCTCTGTTGCACTTCCACAGCAGCTTGCTGGGGCTCTCCCCCATGTGCTGGCTAGTATTTGGGCTACAACTGTGAACCTGGTCTCACTGCACAGAGATCCACTACTGGCAACTTTGGGCCAAGTATTACAGAGCCTTTCTTTAGCTCAGTGGGACCCAACTAATATTTGACAGAAAAAAATAGTGCTTGGCAGAGTCCACATATGGGTTGTTTTCTCATTTCCCCTCCTCCATCACCACTCGTCCATAAATCAATGTGGTAATTGCCTCCATACAGTCAGCTGAGAGAGAATGTGGTTGCTCACTGTTTTGTAATTTTAGACTGTTACAAGCCATTTACTCTTGTGCTTTAGGCATGTAGCTTTTCCTTTGTGCCTATACTGCCCTCAGTGAATGGGTGCAGGGTAAACATTTACCAGATTGTTTCAGAGGATTCTTGTCCGAAGTGCTCTCCCCTGTGAAGTCTAACTCTAAAGAACTTCCTGTGCAGCTTCCAGGAGGGTTTTTTTGGTTGATTGGGGTTTTTTGGTGTTTGCTTGTCCATTTGCTTGGAGAGGAGTAGTGACTGAAGTATAGAATTGTTTTGAAAAAGTTTTTTTGGTTGATTGGGGTTTTTTGGTGTTTGCTTGTCCATTTGCTTGGGTTTGGGTTTGGTTTTGGTTTTGTCCTTCTGATGGGCTCAAGGCGATTTGCTTCAGTGTCATGTTCAGCCACTGCACTTGTGGTCTGACCCAGAGGGGTGGCTGCCCTTCCATGGCTCTCTTTGCAAAGGGCTGGAGTTCTCATGATTGGGGAAAACATCCTTCCAACAGACCCATTATGTATTTTTATGTAGTGGATACTAAGTGGAAGAAAAAAACAGCTAATTCTTTGGGAGCTGGGTTCCTGTGTATTGTGCCCTTTATTTTCAGTCTGGGAACTCTTTGTTTCTGTTTTTATTAAAGAGATTTATTCAGTAGGTCCCTGAATGCATTGCACTTAAATGAATTGTTCATCCCTTATCTTGCCTATAGAAATACTTCCTCTATACAAATACAAAACATGGAGCTCTAATGACCTAATCTAGAAATGCAATCCAAGACCTCTTACTGAGAAAATTTGGTGCAAGGTGCCTATTGGAGAGTATCTTTCATACTCTCATATGTCTCTAAACAAGCTCTGAGTGGCTGGGCCACATAACTATAGCTAGATGTAATTTTGAAAATCCTCAGAATCTTTTGGGACAATAACATATAATTATGAAAGGGTGGCTTGAGATCTTCCCTTTAAAAATTTTTACCTCGTGCCCATACTGCCAAGGTACAAACATACCCATTAATCAAGGTATGCCACAAACCTGTCTTTCCTTGAAAAATGCTTGCTCAGTGAACATTCTACTTTCAATTACAATCAGAGTTCAAGCACGCCTTGGTCATTTGAAGTATTGCACAGTGTTTTCCATGCTGGGAAGAGGCACTGTGGTGTGCTACCTGAAAAACATCTCTTCTTTATATTCAGCTGGCATTTCAGGCAGCGCTTTGGGAGAGATTATTGCTCATGATTGTTGTTCATAAAGTTCATAGCTCCTTTTCAAAGTTCATGGTCTCCTTTTTTCCCTAAAGAATGCTGTTTTCCCCTTCCCATTTCTTCCAGATTGTTTTATTTCCTAGGAAGCTCTGGAGCAATTTACATGCCTTTTGGGTCATGCAAGAAATTTGCTAGCCAGCTGAGCAACTGGATGGAAGTTATGTGTTCTCCAGCTCAGACAGATGGTCTTGTTTAGCTGTCACATTTTAGCTCTGTAGCCTACCAGGGATTTGGCATCCTTTTGAGAACTATTGCTAATATTTTGAACTCCTACAGAATCTTCCTATTAAACTCTCAAAGCTCTTCACAAACATGATAGAATTTAGCCCTCATATTAGTCCACTGAATAAAGAGATCACTATTCTCATTTTACAGATGAGAAAGCTGAGACATGAGGAGGAGTAAGGCTAGTTGTCCAAATGAGATATCTGACATCAGGTAATAGAGTTCTTGTTCAGACATGCTGGTAACAAATTACGCATGAGAATGTCACTAAATTTTGCAAATGCTAATTCAGCTGTTATTGTTGCTATTATTTTTGACAAGAGTTGTATCCAACACGATAGGCAAACTGAAATGGCAGCTGGTAAAGCACAGGCCTGACAAATTTTGAAAAGTGACAACATGATGGGAAAAAAAAAAAAAACAGCTTTAGAGAGGTGAGCCTGTGAGGCACCTGTGTGGTCAAAAATGAGCAGGTGAACCATCCATTTGATTAGTATCACTAGGTTTAACACCTATCCAGTCAAATCAGAAGCCTGTACACATTAAACTCTATCAGATATCTGGTGCTGGAATGACAGAGAAACAACATCTTGCTGGTGTGAAGGTTGTGGGGCAAAGGAAAGGTCCCTGGTCTCACTTTTTTCCATAACTCCATATTGGTGCTAACATGAAATTCTGTTGGAAAACTTGATGCCACTGTGGTAGTTAGTGCAGACAAGGAGGTGTTTACTCAAGGAACAAAAATGGCACAAAGATATCACAAAGCAAAAAGGACCATCTTGTTAATTGTATCCAGAGTAAATTCATTTCTTCATTCAAATAACTTCACTATTAGCTATGGACATGATACACTACAGTTCTGAACCAAAAGTGCTTCTCAAAGAACATCCTCACACCAGAGGTGACAGTAAACAGTTGAAGAAAAAAGATCTGTAGTATCTTAGAAGAGGGAACTTTGAGGGCCACCTCAAAGATTCGGGGCAAGCTATGAAGGGAGAACAAAATGAAGGGAATGCAAGGTGCTATAAGAAAAACCAAACTGTGTAGATTTACCAAAAAAGGAGCATGCAAGACTATTTTTGATAAGACAATATAATCGAAATGCAGGAAAATAACATAGAGCTAAGCTTCAATAAAGAATGAAATGGAGCATTACAGAGTTGCCATCATTCTGGTAGGTCGTTTGCACAGAAATTATAAGGTGTATTTTGAGGTGATATCAAAATGAAAGGGATATTCCTGGGCCCTTTCAGAGTCCTAAGCTGGAAGCTTGTCTTCTCAAAATAGAAGATAGGGAAGACTGGATGATCACAGCATGACTGTAACATGCCAAGTGAGGAAGTAATAAGAATATGAACCTGACTTGGTTATCCATTTTTGGTCAGAAATCAACTTCACCGTGATGTACTGGGCTAGTAACTCAACCAGTCTCTGAATGAAACAGAACACCTTATTTGTTCTGAATGTGCCAGTTGTTGGTTTTGTCGGATATTTTGGGGGTATTATGAGAGACATTTGCCTTTTCCATGCTAACTGTGATTTTTGTAGAGCCATCAAGCCCTTCCCCAATAATTTCTTTTGCAGATTTGTCCTGGAAAAATTATTTACTCTTCAAATCCTCTGCCTCTGTTGCCTCTGTCTATCCCTTTCTTCTGAACTCTTGTGAGAAAACAGGATCAGAACTGCATACAACACCCAAGATGTAGGAGCAGGATGAATTTTAAAAGCACTTCTCTCCTGTCTTTTCCTAAAAAGATCCTGTGGAGCTCAGATATTGGGGGACTTATGTCCTGACAGAGGGTTTATAAGGGTTTTAATTATAAGTCATATGTGACTTGTTTAGAGATCCATCAGTGCTTTACATTTTCCTGTCACTCTCTGGTTCTGTGGATGAAGGAGAGAGGTCATGCAAACCAATAGGTCTGCAATTAAGACCAGAGTCTAAACTTGCATTTCTTGTACCTGCAGTCTTGTATCCTCAGCTGCATGAGATAGGAAAAGTGAGTCATTTTTCATACCATCAGCAGCTGGTCAGAGGTTCATTGCTGGAGGAGAAGGTGATGCCAAGATCTTTGTCACAAATTACAGTGTCTCCAGTGTACATTTTTCTTCAGTTTTTTGCTTCTCTTCCCATGCATGTTCTCTTTAATTTCCTTTTGTTCCTTTGCTGCATTTCTTACCCTTCTTGTGTTTTCTGGCATTCACCCAATATAATCTATATGGCTTTTAAAATCTTTTTATAAATCCCTTGAACTAAACTCTTACTTAATCTCTTGCTCTCCTGGTTATGCAAGGGCAGAGAAAGTGTGTTCCTATCTGCAGTGTCAGTCAATACTACTGTCTTTATCTGTAAAGGTGGTGAACTTATGACAAAAAACCTAAGAGCTACAAGATGTTTTGAAGCTCACTCAGAACACAGAAACTTATATATAAAATTTTTTCCTATTTCCATTCCAGATTGACCCTTTATTTCCTTAATGTCTCGTAATAACAGAAGAGGGGAGAACATTGAAGTGGACAGTTCAAACTGACAGAGTTAGCATTTTAAGTGGTTGAGTTAGACAGATCAAGTGCCAAGAAGAAAATTGAAGTTTATCACATTCTTTCATTTTATTGAAGTTATCATTCAAATCTTGGCAGAGACAACATCTGGAACAATATTCAGTTTAATGTGACATAAATTATCATCATAAGGAATATGGCAGAATGATCAGCAGCCAGAGAGAAATAATTTCTGAGATGGATAGCTTACATTTCTTGAGAATTCAGTCAATTAAGAAGTATGATTGCTTATTTGATCACATCAACTAAATTACTGAAACAAATAATAATGGAACACTATGAGATGCAGATGTGATGAAAGATATTTTGAGGCATTATTTCACAGATCTAAATCCTGAACTGTTTCCAGAGGCAGTTGTTCCACAGAAATAGCAGGACATTTCTTGAGTGACAACAGAATAGAAAAAAAAAGAAACAGAAAAATAAGTTGTCAGCCTGCACAAAAGTCTCTTAACTATGGTTACTGTCTCTACATTTTGTTTACAAAATCTAGCAAGCCTGTTAAGCCTATAAAGCTACATTTACCTTTATTTGATTGTTAGAGCCAGACAGGTAGGCAAGACAGCACAGACACAAGACTCAGACTCTGCATGAACCAAAAGCCTTCCTAGAGCTACAATGTGATCTAGGTTTAACTTTCCCAGAGATTTAATCTTGTAACATTGGACAAACCATTTCATTTGCCTGAGCCTCCGTATCTTATCTGTGCAGAACCATCTTGCCATGTGCTATGCTGCTTAGTAAGATGAAGCTCATACCTGAGCTGTGGGCATTGGTGAAAATCTCAATACTTGGGGGTAAGCAAGAGTTTCGCCAATACAAAACAATCCAGAGAGAGACAGAGAGAGAGAGACAGCACATGTAAATTAGACTGCAAAAATGTACAGCCAGGATATATTTATAAGAGTGTGGAGACTTCCAAATGAACTCTGATCAGAGGTGTTAGGTCTGCACATCTGTACTGATATCACCCCAGCTGATCCAGAAAATTGTGCCAATTTTCTGCTGTTATTTGGTTAAACCAGAAGAAGTCTCTTAGGGATAATTAGTAGTTTTGCATAGTAATCACAGAAAGTAATTTCTTCTGCTTTAGTTTGTAAGAGACTTCCCAGCATAAAATTTCTTCTAATAATGTTTTCTCATTGCTGGCAAAGCATTTTTATAATGCTTTAGGGATGTGCACTAGTGGTTTCCTCCAGGAAAACCTCCCAGCTAGTGATGAGGAGCTGATCCCAAAATCCAAGTGAGAGAGGTCAAATCTGGGAAAAAATAGAAAAGACTAATAGCAGAATTAAAGTGTTCACTGATGCTTTAATCATCTCCCTGAGACACTGTGATGGGGAGATAAAATGGACAATAAACATTCCAGGGCAGCTGGAGTATGTCACATCTGCCACAGGTAAAGGATTTAGTCTTCTACTCAAAAAATGGCATGGCTGCAGAAGGTATAAAGGGAGCTGTGAAGTACTGAACTGATTTAAACTTACCTGGTAATCCATGATAGATAGGAAGTTGTTAAGAAAAGAGAGAGAGAGAGAGAAAAAAAAAAAGTGGAAAGAATAACATGTTGACATTATTATTGTTCCAATAAAAATTGCAATATTAATATGAAAGCCAGGCCAGTATATATATTTTTTTTTTTTAATGTGTATACAGGGACCCCTGAATATTTTCACAGGTTAATATAGATATATTCCCCTTAAAAATTTCAAAGTTTCAACCAGACTTCTAATACTTAGCATTCAAAACAATCACCTGGTCCAGGAACAATTCCCACTTTCCCCAGAAATAACCCCACAGCCTTGTTCATTCCAGACAAAATTCTTGCACAGGGGTCATGCTCATTAAAAATATAATATTGATCAAATAATGTATAAAGCTGCTTGAGATTATTTTCTATAAATAGAGGATTTCTTCTTAAGCACTACTTTAGCCTCAAATTGGTGGGTTTGGAGCAGGAATTGCTAGGTGAAATTCCGTGCAGGAGATCTGACTGAACAGCTCCTTTGACTATAAGATCTGTAAACTCTTAAATGAGTATAGTTAGTTTACCTGTCTTATGTTCCTGATGCATGTGATTTCTTTGACTATTTCATACTTTTTAGCACAAATAAAAATTTGTGCTTAAATTTTTCCTAAAGATATTTATCATAATATTCATGTTTAGAGCCCATTGATCATGCTAGCCAAGGAGTACAAATAATATGTGGATTGGTTGTCCAGTTTCACATCACTGCTAAAGGAAAAACAAGTAACTGGACAACATAAAACCAATTCCCAGGCTTCAGTTCAGTGAACAGCTTTAATGAATGTACTCAAATACTGAGGAGTTCAGAAATCAAGAAGAAGTCAGAGAAAGAAGAGAAGGTTGAACTTACTGTGTGCTGTATTTGTGGTGTACACTTCTGTTGTGAGGCTGATGCTGTACTCTTTCCATTCTTCTCATCACACTGCTGAAGCCCTGGAGCCTCTTAATCCCTTCTGTGTTGTTGGGGCTCCTGAAACTGCTTTATGTCTTTTATGCTGTCATATTTACTTACACTAAAAGGTACTGCAAATCAATTTACAGTTATGTATAGCATCACCTTTTACATGTCACCTTAGTAAAAAGATTTGTAACATTTCCATTTCAAACCTTTATTTCAGGTTTTATAAATCCTCCTGCTTCTAATTATGTCAGGCTGAAGACAGCACTATAAATGTTAGCCCCACAGACTGATTTGTAAGGAATGGTAGACACCTTTTATATTCATCTTCATATTTTAAAATATGAGTCATCAGAAAAGGCAGTGATTTTTCATAGTCTCTTTTGATACTAGGCTTTAATTCATGAGAGAATACAAATGCTCTGACTCTTTACCCTATAATTGGAGATAAGTTGAGTGGAATTAATGGAACTGCTTTATTAAGAAATAGAAGGAATTAGCTAAATTTTGTCAAGGGTTGTGGTTTTTACACTGTCACTTACATGAAGCACGAGAGATTGCTTGGAAGGATTCAGGGCTAATACAGAAAGTATATGATTAGTGACCGCTCTGGGGGTTAATCAAGGCAAACCTTGAGGCTGAGTTACAAAGAGGAGCAGTCAATTTCATTAGAAGCACCTACTCTTTTACACAGTGTGGGCCATTTCTTTGCTTAGTGAAAATTGGTATCCTTGTATTTTGTGAATAAAATGCAGGAACTGCTGGTGCTTGGAACAGTGAAGCACTGGTGCAAGCTACCTGAAGACTGGGAAATAGCTCTCCTTTGTGGTTTTGAATAGTAAGCTAAGGGGTGCCTTCTTTGCCTCAGTGGTCACTTATGAAGTCTCCCAGGCATGTCCCAGGGATTATCTGAGAGTGTGTGACCGCTACAATTCCATCAGACCTGATGGCTGCCTCCAGAACAGACCCTGAGGGAGCTCACTATTGCCTTTGCAAGGCTGAGACGATCAGGGAGCTAGCGTGAAGGTTAGGGTGTTATGGCTCAGGTGAGCAGAGAGCTAGACAGGTAAAATCCTGGCTGGGGGGTGGGCTGAGAGGACATTGTGGTTGGGTTGTTCCCTGTTTGGATGCCAGTAATAGCAGGGCTACCAGGGGGGTCTGTCCTGGGACTCATCCTGTTTAACACCATTTTCAGTGACCTGGAGGAGGCAACAGAAGGCATCTCTGTGGGGTTTGCAGATGGCACCATATGGGGAGACCAGCTCATAGGCAGGAGGGCAGGCTGGAGGAAGAGGCCAGCATGGGTGTTGTTGGACATAGGTGGCAACAAAGCTGTGCTTCCTCATAAAAGCAGAGGATTTGATACAAATGTACAGCTCTTTCTCAGCCTCCTCCAGCTGTCTTGTTTACAGTGCAGCTCTACTTGTTAGTTGTATTTTGTTTAATCTCTCTTTGCGAGTGATCTATTGGGCATTGACCAGTGCCAAGGGCAAGGAAGCATCACTTCACAGAATTATCCTTACGTCAGCTTTCAGTATGTTACTGTTCCTCTTCTTGTCCCTCAGGCCCTTGTAAATCTCATAAAACCCTTTTCAGATTGAAATCCTACTCTTCCCAAGCTGTAACATGTTTTACAGCATGTATTTTTCTATAGTTATCTTGGTCTCTTGTTGACAGTCTTTAGGTATCAGTTCCTTGGCTGGTAAATATCTTCCTTATTCTTAAATCTATCCACTTGGTTTTGTTCAGAGCAATGCATGGGGATAATAAATTGGCTCACGAGTTCTTTCTGTCATGCCAGGGTTTCATAATACTGAATCCTGGGGATGTCTGAAAGAAGCCAGCAGCCTTTTCCCTACTTGCACATCTCCCAGAAGAGCTGCAAGCTGCCTGGATTTCTCTAGTAAACTTACTCAATTGATGTCCTTCCATAAACTGTGTTCCAATAGTTTAGTAGATTTATTCCAGAATATGAAAATAAACAGTTGTTTCAGATGCCAATTTTAGGACTTGCAGAATGGAACTATGTACATGCATAAGATGAGAGCATAAATCAGCTCAGTAAAACAGCTTTGTAAATGTTTATGAGCACAAGGCTCTTCATTTCACACATTTTACTCCTCCCCTGTCCTCACTTGCTTTAGCTAATGGCTGGTAGTTTGGGCCAAGTACCTGACATTGCTAAATTGCTGCCTGTTTTCCCTGGTATCACATTTACCATAATCCTAGACCTTTAGTGACTGCAGGTGAATGTATATGATCTATAGAGAGAGAAACATGTTTGCATGGAGGGACATATTCTGAATTCTGATGGACCCACGTTGTGTGGTGTGAAGTTTAGCAGGTGCCACATTGATGAACTAAGTCACAGCCTGGATTTTCCTGCTTGAGCTGCCACCCCTCATTTGGCTGCAGGGGAGGCAGGACCCACATTTCCTCTTTGTGTTGGCATTAGAATGGGGCTGGTTGTTCAGAAGGGTGAGGAAAAGAAGATTAAAAAGATGGTTGATAGGATGAAAGATAAAGAAGGGGCTATGAGAGAACAGTGGCAAGAGAATTAGAGGTGCCAGGATACAGTAGAAAGAGCCTAATGGGGCCTACAAAGATGGGTTGTCATCTCATGCAAAAGACTTTGTCTCCCTGGCACCTTCTCTTGTGGCCATGATCGTTCCCCAAGAATCCTGGCATTTTGGTGGCCCAGAGGAAAGAAAATGACCTTTTTATTCCTTTGTTTGCAGCAGTCACAGAGGAGGGCAGAAATATGAAATCATATAGACATTTTCTTTTCAATTTTTACAAGGTTGTACATATGCTCATTATTTCCATTTGTGTCCACGTTAGTGCTGGAATTCCTATTACTCTTCACTAATTCACACCAAAATCTCTGCATTTTCTCCCTATTTCACTAGTAGCAGATAGCACCATGTTGATATAATAACCAGAAACAAAATCTAAAAATAAACCTACTGATAATCTCCTATTGTTTGTTTGACCCTTGAAGTTCCTGAGCGGTCAGTTTGGACTGAGATAAGTGCTATCATTTTTCTTCTCTCTTGTCTGCTGGCTTTTCAGCCTTTTTGAACTGCAACCCACAAGGGGGCTGAGCAGGAGGTGCTTGTGGCAATTCAGGGTGGATAATTCTCATTGAGGAATTGGCTTCTGCTGCTTCATGAGAGGCTTTGGCAGATCAAAAGCTGCTGCTGCTGAGATCCTGCCAGGCATGCTTTCCATATATTTCTCTATGTCTTCACTGAAACTGTGTGGGATCAGTAGAATAGAGGAATTTGGGTATGAAAACATTTTTCATTTTGTTTACAGTCTTAATTAGAGATTTATAAGGACAGCCAAATATGCTGCCATTTAAACAATTACTTGTAATTTAATTGTGTTTGCATTTTCATTAGAGAAATATAACAGAGAAAGATAACTTATTAATTTGTATGCAGGTTTATCAGAAGATTTCTGTACATTGTACAAATTTATATCATTTGATGTCTTAGCGTGCATTTAATCATAGTCATGCAAATTTACATGTCTTCCTGACTGCAGTGGTATCATTCATCAACAGTTACCCTAAACTCTGATGATCATAGGTTTGGCATAAACACAAAAAAATATATTCTTCAAAAAGTAGATTTTGGAAAGCTTGTTAGCTCTTCTTCCAGAGGTTGTGACACATTTTGTATTTTCAGACACTGCTCAAGCACACTGCTGGTGTACTTGAGGAAATAAAATGCTCTTTGATCAAGTAGGATGTTTGTCTTTGGTGAATTGTGCCTAAGGCTTTTATATTTTCATTTGCATAGTCTGTAGTCACTGTAGCCTTCCCCAGGGATCAATATGGGGTCCAGTCTTATTTAATTTGTTTTTCAGTGGGACAGGAAGCACCTCAGCCAGTTTGCTGATAATGCTAAACTGGGGGAGTGGTGATAGACTTGAAGGCTCTGCTGCCATTCAGTGAGACCTCAACAGGCTGCAGAATTGGGCAGAGAGAAACCTAATGTGGTTCAACGAGGGCAAGTGCAGGGTCCTGCACCTGGGGAGGAATAACCCCAAGTGCCAGCACAGGTTGGGGACTGACCTACAGGAGAGCAGCTCTGCAGAGAAGGACCTGGGAGTCCAGCAGTGCCCTTATGGCCAGGAGGGCCAAAGGTGTCCTGGGGTGCATCGGGAAGAGTGTGGCCAGCAGATCAAGGCGGGTGATCCTCTAGTCAGCTCTCTATTCACCTCTGGAATGCTGTGTCCAGTTCTGGGCTCCTCAGGATAGGAAAGACAAGGAGCTACTGGAGAGGGTGCAGTAGAAGCCACAAGGATGATGAGGGGCCTGGAGCATTTCTCTTATGAGGAGAGACTGTGGGAGCTGGGCCTGCTCAATATGGAGAAGACTGAGAGGGGATACCATTAATGCACATAAATATCTCAAAGAATGGCGCCAAGAGGTTGGTGCCATGTTGCTTAGAGACAGCCCTGCTTCTCAGGGCTGCTCCAAGAACAAACAAAGTCCATCAATTGAGTGATTAGAAATCAGAAGGCTTTTAATAAGAATAGATACTTAGATTAGATATTTACAATGAAATAAGGAGAGAGAAAAGGAGAAGTATCCCTTCAGCCTGCTCAGCTTCTGGGATCCTCTCTGTCTGTCTGTCTCTGTCTCTGTGGGAACAGAGCAGAAGCAGTGTCAGTGTACAATTACAAAGTATGAAAACAAATCCCAAAATAGAAGTTATGTTTTTGGGCAAAGAAACAATCCGAGATCTATGAAGAAAACAGTGCAACATGTAGAAGAGAGAGCAGCTGTGATATGTATTTCTTATCAAACTGAAAACAATCCAACAACTTCAAGGCTGCAAGAACCAGTGAGGCACAAAAGTGCCTAAAGAAATCTTCTCAGGGTTAGCAACAGTGCCAGATTCTTTTCATGGTCTCCAGTGACAGGACAAGGAGCACTGGCCAGAAACTAAAATATGAAGAACTTCTTCCCATTGAAGGTGGCAGAGCACTGGAACAGGGCACCCAGGGAAGTCATGGCTTCTCCATCTGGAGACATTCAAAACCCACCTGGATGAGTTCCTTTGTAACCTGCTCTAGGTGACCCTGCCTTGACAGGAGGGTTGGACTGGATGATCTCCAGAGGTCTTTTCCAACCCTAAGGATTCTGGGATAGTTAGTCAAAAAAATATATAAGGTCTTTTGCAAGTGACTTCCAAGTGTGTCCTTTCACCTCATGTTTCCTGATGGCCAGTTCCAGGCAAGCTACATCCATGGCTTTCTGCAGCCCCCAAGTTGCTTTTTCAAGATACCATGAGCTCCACATCCGGAACATGGGGCTCAGGTGCAATCCATATATGATGAGCCAAGGGCCAAGGGAATTTGAAAATGTGGAGCAGTCACCATGGAAGCATGAACATTTCAAGAGCATCTTGAGAGCAATTAATGATGATACCACTCTCCATCTACTTCCTAGGAAAAAAAAAGACCATAATTCTGGGGTTTTTTTTAACAGAACCTGTTAAAATTTCATTCTGTGAAATGAATTAAGAACAGGAATGTATCCTCACGCTAGCAGATACCTTGTCTAGATGAACAAGCCAAGTCTGAGATGTTTTCTTGAATGGGCAGAGCAGTCCTTTTTATGCAACAGGGAGCAGCAAAAAAACCCTCATAAGCAGTGGCCACAATGTTAGATACCTGCTTTCACTGCAGTCCCACTCCTTCATCTTGGAGGATCCAGGACTGGGTTCCCTGATGAAGCTTCCTCTTAAAATTATGCCTCTTCAGAGACCTGAGATTGTCAAGGACCTCTGTTTGCAACACTAAGTACAGTAAATGCTCTTGTATTATCCAACAGTAGCAAATTAAATAATCCCACTCCCGTCACTTTCTAACAGGATAATGTTAAAGGCATTCCTCTGGGATGGAGAGTAATAATTTGCTAATTCCCCTCAGTATTTCATGCTTCTCAGAATTGCAGCTAATTTTCTCTGAGTACCTTATTAACATTCACAATGACTTTGCAGTCCCACCCTAACAGCTCTCCGCAGAGGCAGTGACTGTGAAGGTGAGAGCTGACAGTGACACATTTTCCTCCTTTTTCTCTACAGGCTGTATTATCCTGGTTTCCATCCACTGAGGGCTGTCCAGCTGATGCGAGTGGGCAAACTACAGTACAGTCAAGGCATGTATCCTCAGGCACTGGAAACCTTGAAACAGGTCAGTATGGTGAAATACTTTTTCTCTATCCTCCTTCCTTGCTTCCTCCAAAACTGCTGTGTGCTCCCCATCTGCCTCATGCCTTTGGACACTTCTCACCACTTCTTCCATCAGTGGTGTTTCCCCAGGCTGCAGCTGGGTGTGGTGATGGGTCACTGTTGCTCTGTGTTTCAGGCACTGACATTCTCCAGTATCAGCCACAACTAATTGCTGTTTGATAGCTAAGAGGTGTCTGAAATTACTATTTTTCAGGATGAAAAATTACTATTAGATCTGAAGAGATGAAATGTTCTCAGTGTTTTATATGTTCTTTATTCCCATAGCAAAGTGATTCTGAGAGCACTGAAATTACAGGAACAGGAGCAGAGCTGCAGTTCCTACTCTCCTTATTCCCTGTCGGGTTCTGTGGTTTCAGATTGGAGAACTTTGTCTTTAATGTGTGTATTTTATTGGGAGCCACACTCAAATAAACAGTCACGTTTCTTGATCCCTCGTATTTCTTATCATTCATCATCTTTGATCTGGTTTTGCAGCTGTGCTTTCTTAGTTACATTTCAGCTTTAAGCCATCCCTCTTGTACCTGAGCTGACTTTTATATTCACTTCCTCATACCTCAGGCTCTTATTTGCCCTGCTGTTATATTGCTGTTAGTATCATCTTAAATATATCAAATAATCTCTTTCCATGTGCAACATGTCCTCAGGATGTAGAATCTCGCCTCCCTTCTAAAGTCCTCAGTCACTGCTGGGGTGCTTTGCTTGCCCTGGGAGATGTGCTGCCTCCAGTTTCCCTTATTCTCTGATGTTACTGATTGTCCTGTGGTCAGCTTGCCCTGAAGACACTATGTGCTCCGTGTGGTTCCCTGTCCTGGCTCCCCACCCACCTGCAGTTCCTGCCACAGCTCTCCGCTGCCTTTGCTGGGTGCTGCCAAAAGCCACCTGGCCCAGCTACTTGCCCATATCTGCAGTGCAGGAGCAGGCCTAGTGCTGGCACCAGTGTTGGAAAGAAGTGAAGAATTTGGCTCTACATTCCCTTTGATTAATGTCCATGCTCTATGAAGAGCTAGTCTTGTGGCACAGTTAGGGCAACTGCTTGGGGTAGAAGGGGATGGGTGTCTGCACTGGAGCTGGGAGAGATGCACTTTTGCACTCCTGCCCAGGTCCCTTATAAAGATAGTATCAGTCATGACTCTCTAGGTATTAGTATTTTGTACTCATCTTTTCTTTCAAGCTCCTTATCTCTTTGGTTATAACATCTGATTAATGATGCAATCATAACTGAATAACCAGTAATTTTCACATGTTGAAATAATAAAATAGTATTTAATATGATGCCACTCTTGCTAAGTCTTGGTATAACTTAAATCTTCATCTGATATATTTTGCTTAAATTATATCATTATAAAGCAGATGGAAGAGTAATCAATTCTATTTTTTATGCATTATTGAGTAGTATGTCATATATCTGTCATGTGCCAGGTAATCTTCTCTGCTCTTTCTCCCAAAATATTTATAATTGCCAAACATTGAGAGTTTTCCTTTTAGCAGTGGAATGAGACTCAGTCAGAGGAGCTCCTGTTTTCATTGATACTGCTACAATATATCAACAGGCAATGTTCTAATTGCATTTCTAATGTGATAGTGCATTCGATTAAACTGGAGCAAATTCCCCTAGAGACAACTGAGTGCTGCTGGTCAGTGAAGGTGGACATTGCAATGGGGAGTTATATGTTTCTGGTGAAGAAGTTGCCTATTGCAAGCCAGATTGCTGCTCTGTGATCCTTTGGAAACTGAGCCATGCCTGACACAGAAATCTTTTCTAGGCTGTGACTCCCTCTTTCTCTGCAAAGGGACATTAAGGTCCTGCTTGCCCTCCTGTGTCATATCTCAGTGAGCCCCTGATGGAGGCTCCAAGCCCTTGTTGCTCCACAAGGACACAGTAAGTGCTTTACAACTGAGGTGTAGAAGCCTGTCGTGGCTTTGCCTATTCCCTATTCAACCTCCCTGTTTACACCCACGTGTGAGACAAGGAAAGACTGAACTCCCACTGCCTGGGCACACAGCTGAGGGGAGGAAAATCTCGTCATCCTGTTTCTCCATATAACTCTGGATGAGCTCTGCAACTGATTCACTTCCTTGCTGTCTACACTGGAACAAATTAGAGGAAGATACAATTCCCAGTTTGTTGTGACTAAAGGGTGTGATTCCTAATATTACTCAGATAATGTCCTAGAGTTATATGAGAACACAATTTGCCCCTTTGTGATTAGATGTGTCAACAGAGCATGCCACATGCTCAGAGCAGAAACTCGATTACCTTCTCTGCTTCATTACTCTTCTTAATACACTCTGACACTGAATAGCAGCACCCTGTTGGAACCCTCGTCAGACTAATTTCACTGTAACATTAAGAAGAAGGATATGGAAGGTGCAGAGGAATTGGGATCTGAGTGAATTCACCTCACATATAAATCCTGTTTAATCAGGCGTAGCCTCAGAGCTGCTGGGGATTGACAGCCTCTCTGAGCAGATACACAGCCTGTTAAGACCACTAGATCTTCACAAATGGCTCTGCAGCCCAGCTCTCACTGCTGCTCTCTGTGCCACCCAAAAATGGATTGCTATTGTAACTCCCTTGCTCTTAGGGCCCTGGGGATTTAGCTCTCTGCCCTGCACCCCCAAAGAAGGCTTAAATAATATGGAGTGCTTCACGTTGCCCATTAGAAAGAGGTCACCCCCTAAATGTATATAAGACCCTGCAGAATCTTATTTACTAGATTCTGAAATAGAAGATTTAGGGAGAGGCAATACTCCTCTTAAATAAAAACTGAAGGTAGCTCTTGGTTTATTTTACAACCAGCATATTATTTTTAAATTTATATACATATATATGAAAAATGCAATAGAGGACAAATGAAATTACAGATCTGGAAAGCTTTTGTCAGCAAAGGACGGGAACTGGAGCCCAGTCTGAAAAACAATTTGAAGATCCTGACATGGCATGGTTACAAGAGTTCTTTTGTCCTCCATGAGCTGATGGGCACAGCTGTCTTGTCTCATGAACGTCTATAAGTACAGTACAATTTCTCTTCTTATGGAAATCCCTTTATGTGGTGGCAAAAAGCACAGGAATTGGGGTAAAATCCTTCCCAAGTCTCATAGCAACACTGAAGAAATCCCTTCTCTAGGTGTTTGCTTCAAATGCTGAATTGTTGACCAGCTGTCACTGAGAGTAACTGTGATAGTTTTTGGTACTCCTATGTCTGCTTTAACAACTTGTCCCCTTCAATCAAGAGAAATGGAGAACCACAGATACTCCCTCTGAAATACTAGCCTACACTTCCTGCCACTCTGGCACATGGCCCTTTGCTTCCTGCTTTCCCTGTGGCAGGGCCATACCATCCTGCATCTGCCCACAGTTTCCCCCAGCCATGGCCATGGGCATCCTGTCCCATCCCCATGAAATCAGGCACAAACCCCTGCTCTGCTCCTCATTTCCATTCATGGAGCCACAGAAGTACCTCAAACCTAACAGGGTTTATATTCTTCAGGGAGGCAGTGTGTGGCTGAGGACACCATGGCCTCTGGTGCCGTTGTAGCTTTTCATAATTAGATTTGCTCTTATAGCTGAGAGGGAGACCACACAGACCACATGAATCTGCTCAGCCTCAACTCTGCTGGTTAGCTGCAGGACTGAGGAGAGCAGGGGAGTGGGCAGAGAGCCCACATGTTCCTGCTCCTGCTCAGTACAACAATTCCTTGCACTGGAGCTGAAATTAGCCCCTGTTTTGCACTGAGCCTTGCCAAAACAGCTACATAACCTAATAGCAGTTGAATTTAGGTATTACACAAGTCATTGCTGTTCTAACTTGGGTGCAGCTGGTTCTGACTGGTACTGCAGTGCGTGAGACAGTACATTGCATAAGAATGATTTCCTCCAAGGAAACAAAAAGATAAACACAGAGTGCTTTTGTCTGCCATACTTAAGGAAGAAAGGAAGTGGAAAAGGAATGTTGGAGGTGAGAGAAAGTCAGCAATGGTAGCATTAACTCAAGACTAAGTTTGATATTAAGGATCATTGCCTTTTAACTGAGGTATATCTGTACAGACATCTCTGGGTGTACATCAGGGTGTCAGGGTCCAAGCCCATCACTACAAGCCCGACCTCTATCCTGTAGTGGGGCTGAAGATCCAAGTCAGCTGCCCCAGGACTGTCCCTCAGAGGTATCCAGATGCACAGCTCTTAGCATACATCATTCACAATGAATCCACCACCTTTCTGGGATAGGGCATGCAAGCACTTTGCACCAATGTGTCAGGATCCAAGGCCAATTCTCCTGGCCACTTTTCTCTAGGGTGATCCTGTCCCCTCCTAGTTAGCCTGGGAGCAGCTGCATGTTACAAAAATTTAGTATTTCTGATTCCTTTGCCATTTCTAAAAGTGATGAACGTATGTCTATTGTTCTTTTTAACTGAGTATATTTTATCTTTTAGTAGTAGGGCACTGTGGTAGTTTAAAATGTATTTGACTCTTTTTAGAGCTCCTTGCTCACTATGATTTGTTTTGACTGCTATTTCAACTTGTTCTTTCAATCTTGTGCTGCCTCCTTCTTTTAAGAATTTGCTAATCTGAAGCAAAAATAAATTGTGTGGAATTTCCATATGCTCGCCAGTCTCTAGAATTTGGAAGTAGGCTTTCATTCATTCCACCAAAAAACATATTTACTTTTATCTATCCAGTTTAAATGAGGCCCCTTCCTCAACATTTCTTGCCCAAAACATACTTTTTCTGCAATCCAAAGCTGATTTAGCTGAATTTTGTCAGCTGACTGGACAAGGAACCTGAGAAACACAGGCTGCATTTAGTTTTTATTGATGAAAAACGTGTGTCTTTTCTCCATCCAGTACACTACCAGCTCCCATGTTTTATCTTCAGAACTGCTGAATCAGCTTCCATCTAGGACTTGCCTCCTTGCAGGAGGAATTTACTAGCAGAACGAAGCAGAAATGCCATAAAAGAAGTGATGATCTTAACATGAGCTGGGCAAAGAGCATTTCAGGCATATCTGTGGCAGAAAATCAGCTACACTACAGGCAATATAAGCAAGCATAAATTAGCCCAGCAGATGACAAACACAGAGAAAATAATCCCTGGGAAAAGCAGCAAAGACCCATTCCCCTGCATGTCTTTTGACAGTGGAACTATTAAAGTACTCATTTGTTTGATGCTATGTATAGTTCCTCCTGATAGAGTTAAGGTACTTTATTCCATGGGTTAAGCATTAATGCATTTCTATTTTTACAGGACTCTCGGGCTCCTAACATCATGAACATCACAGTCATCTTTTAAATAATGTATCAAAACCTTGGGTGCTGTAGTTGATCAATCTTGAAATGGCCTTCATGTCTCAGTGCAAAAGTATCTCTCTCTGCTATTCCAAACATCCATCTGTGCAACATATTTGTGGGTTTCAGCACCTAAGAATAATGTGTCAGTGCCTCATCCTTTGTCAGGGACAAACCACCACGTGCTTTGGGATGCTTCACTCCTATTCCAGCTGTGCCATGCAGTCAAGCTCCCAGGAGCCAACCCCTTGAGGATCAGTACTTACATCCCACCCTGCTGCAGGCTCCAGTCCCTTTACATGGGCTGCACCATGACTAATGTGTCCCTTTCTGTTCTTTCCTAAAGGCCTATAATATTATGAAGGTGACACATGGGACAGATCACAGCCTGATGAAAGTCTTGATGGAGACAAAGGAAGAGTGTGAGGCCATGATGAGACTACAGTGAAGATAATCACTAGTCTAGAAAACAAAATATTCAAGGATGAAGAAAATAAAATGGTTTTTATTTCAACGTGAAGCTTCTCAGTGGTTTTAGTGTCTTTTCTTTAGGTCCTATTTGCTTTACAAAAAGGTTCAGTATTAGTTTTGCTGTGTGGTCTGAATTGAGTTGGTGTTTGGCAGAATTCCTCTAATTTTCAGAGGCTTTTTTTGTCATCCATCATCAGTCTTATTGACAATAACTAACAACACCTAATTATTTGATTGTAAGTATTGGGAAATGCATACAGAGTCTTTATCAGTTACAAAGTGATCTAATTCCATTGATACCAGCAGTCAATTTTTTATATCAGTTTATGCCAGCAATTAGGAATCTCTTGTCAGACACATTATGAAGGAAGATAATATACTTTTTCCCTTTGCCTTGCCCTTTGGTATGGTTTCCAAAAGCCTGATCCAGTGCTCTTTGACACCAAATAAGTTTCCCAATGTTTTAAATGAGATTTTCCTCCATCCCAATATATCTGCAGGGCTTTGTCCCTCTTCTTCTTGTGTTTCACATGTTATAATATTGAATACTAAAATGGATTGAATAAAAAGTTTTATTAAAAGTAGAAATTGCTTACTCTGCTTTTTCCCCATTTTGCTGGCTTTGAGAGTTTCTCACTTCATACTGGCTTTAAGAACATATTTGGACCTGTGAGCTCAGTGCTATGGCTTCTAGACCTTTCTGAGTCTGTGGGGTTTGAATGTCACATCCACAAACAGAGAAGCCCAGGGACCTACAGATGAACATTGTCATTCCTGGGGAAGACAAGGATGTCTTAGAAAGCACAGGCACTCTATTTCTCCACTCTCATCAGCAAGATACTTGTTCTTGCCAGAGCTGTTGACTTCCATTTTTAATGCAAAAACAAATATTAACAAAAGCCAATATTTATGAGGGACATTGAAACTTAAATAATTTAAGGCCTTTGGAAGTATTGCTTCAGGTGTGTCACTCCTCTAACAATTTATTGCTGCTACTCCAGCCATGACTGTTACTTCATTAATCCATCGTTGTTGTAAAGTCAGGCTTTTTTCACACCAGTAACTTGACACCATTAATTATTACAAGATGAGAACACGTTTAGAAAGAAAATGAACACTCTGGGTGTAATTTACAGCCACAGCACATGGATGCCAGTGCTGAGGAAGATATCTCCTTTCAAGACGTTTGAATTTGTTCCAGCGTATGGAGCATTCACTTGCCCGGCAGTAATGTGCAAGCAGTAACCTCTGAAATGCAGTGCATTTCTGGAGTATGTAGCATGGCTTGCTGCCAGAGGCCAGGTCATATCAGCCACCCAAGAAGTGCAGTAATCCTCACAGAAATTCACTGCTTGGTTGGGTCTTCCTGCTATTATAAAAAGGAAATTGTCTGGGGGAAAAGGTCAGACCTTTGCATTTACTGGGAATTCTGACAAAGAACTGACGGACAACCGGTCTTCAAAAACTCTTTTCTGGTTTTAAGTGGGTGCATGCATATTAGAATTTACGTGATTTTTGTGCAAAGATCATGCTTATGTTATCTCATGGTGACATATCTGGCACTAAGATTTGCAAATGGAGGAGACTTCAGAATGTAAGGTCAGGTGATGTATTAGTTTGTGCAGCATCTCCTGGGAGATGGCCCAGCAGCTCTCGTGTGTGCAGACACATCTACTGGTGTGAACTGCAGCAATGTTTGCTGGAGCTTCTGCCTAAGAACCTCAGTCATGGCCTGCTGTCATGTGAGAACAGCCACTTCACAGCCAGCAGAAGCACCTACCTGTGCTGGTGCCTTCTCTCCAGCAGTGGTCTTCTCTAAGGTCTAAGAAGACACTTAGAGAAAAGGCACAAAGGAAACAGTGCAGTGGCAGCCTGCTGGGAAACAGAGGAGGAGGTGTGCTGTCAGCTGTGCAGTGTCACAGCAGCAGCCATGCTGCCATGAGTGCAGAGCTGTTGCAAATCCATCTGCAGCCCAGTGCTCAACGCCAGAAACCAAACTGGCACCAGGATGGTCTGTGGCTCAGGATCCTGGGGGCACTGCCACATTGCCTGCCCTGCCTGGCCTTCTCTGGGCTGGTCTGAGGAGGTTCCTTAGTGTGGGGGCATGATCCATGCTTTACATTCATTACTGTTGATGCAGAACTTGCACTTCTTTCAGTTTGGTCAATGCAAAAGTCACATTTTTTTCTGGTTGTTTTCAGTCACTTACTGAGCAATTTCCCTTGGAGATTCCCATACACTAATACCACCAGCAGGGCTGACAGTGCTGCAGGGGAGGTTCTTGTGGGCAGATTTTCTCTCCTGGTGGTCCTACTCCAGGCTATTTTCTGCAAAGAATGCTGGTCTGTGACTGTGGAGGGATTTACCTGAATGCATCGTTGGAAAGTGCAGCAGGAAGCAAGGGTGCCAGGGAGAAGGCAATATTAGATAAGCACTCATTTCAAATCAAGTAATGTTATCTTTGCACAGACATCCTGTTTCAGTTTTCATGAATAATATCTGTCAAATTTTTCACTTGGTGGTATTAGTGGTAAGATAAAGATGCTAAAGTCAGAAAGAGGCAGACTACAACATTATCTGTAATGCTGGTGGGTTTGCTGCTTGCTTCTCACAGGTTGGAGGCTTTTCTGGTGCCTTTTGGAAAGCAATGGTTACTTGAGTTCACCTCAAGTTTTAGGAATGCATTTTGAGTTACTTTTTGTTTTTAAATTAGTCCAGGAAAAACAATGTTGGAATTGCACTCAGAGGGAGCAGACTTGCACTATGTGTTTGGAAGAGAAGGAGTAGCAGAACACAGGAAAAAACCACAGGGAATTATAAAGTTCTTCTAATAAGTGATTGCAGTTGAACAAAACATTTGTCTTAAACAAACAAACAAATAAAAGCTCCCTAAACTCTATTTCTTTAACCATGGCAAAATTCTCTGTATCCATGCCCCTTGAGGGTGCTGATGTGATGTTGGAAGTAAAAACTGTCCAGGCCCTTGGCAAAGAGACTATTATGTAGTGCATAGGAGAGGTAGTAGGAAGTAAAAGAAAAGCACTGGGGGGAAAAATGCAGTAAACCATTTTTTTTAGATCTTCGATCTCTTTGAGTCTGCCAACCTTTGTGTGAAGTCTATCATGCCTGGATTTATGCCAAGAAAACTCACCCATTGCTCAGCCTTTTTTCTGCTTCCAATTGTAACCCTGTTCTCTGATAGCTAGGTTTTTTAAATGAGCTTTTCTTGGACTTGTTATTTTTTTACAGAGCATGTTTATGAAATACAGAGGCTATTTCCCCATACAGTATATTTCAAATAGTCCCTGGCCACTGCAAAGCTCTTAATGAACAGAGTTCCATTTTTCACAGAGGTTGTGCCAATTATGAGGATTTCTTTTCCTGAATCAGAATTAAACCTCCCATAAGACAAGTAGAAAAAGGAAGGTCTTACAATAATGGACACAGAGTTCTGGCGGGGCTTCTCAGTTGCACCAGAAATTGTATCTGACCTTGGGCAAATTAGACAGGGTTAGATGTCCATACTTGAGTTTTCTTATTGTTGATCCCTGGAAAATAATTCCTCATGGAGGAGAAAAATGAAAAATTCCTCATGAAAAGAAAAGAAAGAAGAAAAAAGAAAAAAGAAGAGAAGAGAAGAGAAGAGAAGAGAAGAGAAAAGAAAAGAAAAGAAAAGAAAAGAAAAGAAAAGAAAAGAAAAGAAAAGAAAAGAAAAGAAAAGAAAAAAGAAAAGAAAAGAAAACTGTCTATGACACTCTCCATAACACTCTGCCTCGCTCCTTGCCCACCTATAAAGGCTTAAAGAGCCTATATGTATTCTTTTAGTGTATTATTGGTAGGACAACATCAGAGAAAAATATTTGGCCAGCCTAGCCTGTGGGGAAGGGCAAAAGAGCTAGTTGCCATGATAATTTACAAACCTTAATCCTGTCCCACACGAGCATTGGTGTCAGAGCTGTAGCCACAGGGCAATGTCTGTGTCACAGCCCTGCCATGGCTGGCTGTGGATGGCCCAGGTGGGAATGGCATCATCGGAGTTGCCATAACTGCAGGGAGCTGTTGTAACTGTGAGACTTCCTCCTCAACTGAGTGCCAAACACGAGCAGAGAGCTGTGAACTGCCCCTGTCTATGCTGTACCTCCTCCAAACAAACAAAGCTTTGTTTCTACCCATGGAACTTCAACAACATCTAAAGAACCATCAAAAAAACCCAAAGCAAGTGCTTTTGTTCATTTCTAGACCAAAGCCATGTTAGAGTTCCTCTTTTCTCTTTTATTCTTTTTCAGATTACTCTTTTCTCTTTCCTTTCAACGTACATTTTTCCAAACATATCTCCTTTCCTTTTTCACTTCTGATTTTACAAATTTAATTAGCCTGCAAATACATTAGTTATGGCTGTTTTGGAAAACGCACCCTACAAGAACATCCAAGTGTGAATTTTCCCTGCCCTAAGCATAAGGAGTGCACCTTACTTGAAAGTCTGTGATGTGCAATTCCTGCCATTTAGCACAGTGTTCTCTGTTTATCCCCACAACAGTGATGTGTAAGCCAGGCCTATGTGATCCCCGTTAGCATTTCCTGAGAAAAGCTCAATGTTTTTATTTGCTCTGCACTTGTGGTCAACATGGAAAAATCAATTCTAATTCCATCGTTTTTTGGACTTTTTGTATGTTTTAATAAGAACCTTAGAGATTCTCTGCCCCCCAAACAGAAGAATAACTCAGGCTTAGTAATTAGGCTTCATACAGTCACTGCTCACACCGAGGAACCTAAGAGGTTCTTTATAGTTCCCAGGAGACCAATTAACCTTCTTCTAAACTTGTCTCTATATAGCCACCCAGACAGTCACACACACAAATGCATATACACACAAGCTTTTCAGCAGCCTCAGCTCCAGCTCCTTGTTAACCAAATTCTGATGGGGCTCATGGCAGGGGGGCAGGGCTGGAGCATCCTGCCTGGGTCCATTTTAACTGTAAAGGTGACTAAATCAGGACAGAGCACAACCTCTTCTGATTTCCTTGGCCCCAGGACAGGAGGAAGAGAATAATCACACAGCCTCTTCTGTGTCTTAAGTTCCCCTCCATCTCTGGGGCTGGGGCAGGCACCACTTGCTGGTCCCGTTAGCAGCCAAGGAGCCTGCTCTCCCACCTCTGTTCCAGTTAAGGGCTGGTCTAGTAGGGCTGATAAGATGAGGAAAGAGCAGTGATTTCTTCCTCTGCCCCTCCAATTCACCAGCTCTGATTCCTGGTCCCAGAGGCTCCGAATAGGAAGGTGGCAATTTTACATTCATCTTGAAGGAAAACTGCACTTTAAATCACAGGTGATCCCTCTTGACAATTCCACTTGACTTTCAGAGCAGGAGCCAGGAGACAGCAATAGAGAAGGGCGTCTGATGAGAAAATTAGCAGAGTGCCACTCTTCCCCTCCCCCAGGCCCTGGGCTCTGCTCTGAGCAGTTCTTGCCTATTTACTTTTAATGAAGCTCCTTTTAATGAAGTATTTCTTGTGCTGTCTTCCTGTTCCTGTCTCTCCTTGTGGTGCTGAGAATCCCATGATAAAACACGTAGAGAAGAGGTCTGGCCTGATCCTCCCTGTTCTGTCCTTTGGGGATACCCATGTGATGTGTTAGGAAGCCACGGAGCTGCCATCCCTCCCAGCAGCAGCAGCACACTGAGGAGCCCACAGGGAGGGATGGTGAGGCTGTTGTGGTCTTAAGATAGAATTTCGGGCATCACACTGCTGCCTGAGGAGGAGGAGCTGCTCTCCATACCTTTAGTGGAAGCTGTAGAGCTGAGGGACAGCTGGGAGTTTGGGAACTGGAGTAGCAAAGATCACAGAATCACAGAACAAGCTGAGCTGGAAGGGGCCCTCAAGGATCATCGAGTACAACTCCTGGCCCTGCACAGCACCATCCCCAAGAGTCATACCATGTGCCCAAGAGTATCTCTGCTGGGGGTTTGCCTCTGCTGTTCCCATTCCCTCCTTGCTGTACTTCAGTCTCCTTGTGAAAGTCATGTCAGGCTTGGTGGAGAGTCTTCAGTGAGGTGCCAGTAATGGATTTCTGTTCTCTCTAATGTCATTAACATTGTGTACCCAGCTTACACCATGTACAGGGCTGTGATCAGAATACAATTACTGGGGACTGATGTTCCCCATCATGCTAACACAAATGATGATTGAGGGAAATTCTTATCATGACTTGGGAATGTTAATTTGTGAACATCTGTGGCTGAATGCACCAGTAAGTAATGGTGTTTTTAAAGGTCAGAGTAATGAGGATATACAAAGACTACTTATCATTACTGAATGTTTTCTGTGGGGACTGTTACATAATTTGTGAAAAATAAACAAAAATCTGATTTTGTGTTTTCTGCAAAGACCAGAGGAATGCTGATCCCAAGTCGGGGAAGGGGCAACCTGCCAGCAACCAGGCAAGGATGCTGCCTTATTTACAGCTGGAAAATGGGAAAATCAATAAAAATCCTTCAGATGGGCATTGTCCAAATTTATTTCATTGGGGCCCCAAAGCACTTTATGCAATCCATGTAATGCGACTGATACATCCAGGCCACAAAACTGTTTGTTTTACCATTAAAATCTTAAGCCTTGGTAAAACATGTCCTTCCAAGATAGTGGAGAAGCTCCTCAATAGACCAGCATTTCTTCTGCTGTGAAAGAGCCCTTTGAAATCTGCTGCTAAGTCACATGAAATGATGGTTATTGTGTGGTGGGAGTGAAGGGCTTGTCCTGCTCATGAATTGGAGAAAGACTGGTTTGATTGTTTGGTGTTTGCAGAGCTGCAGAGTCCACACAGGTTTAGAGCTCTGCAGCCCTGCAGACCTGCTCAAATCGAGCCCATGGCCCAGACAGACTTTAACCTGGGTGTCTTTACTCTTGACCAAGACCTGTCAGGCAAGCACTGAGCTGGGCAGGTACCCCAGTTCAGGCCAGAGCCAAATGGGGAACTGAGGGAAAAAAAGGCAAGGATTTTATTCCTGCCTGATGTGATGCCTTCAGCAACATCATTCCTCAACAGGTGGAGAATGCATTGATGTTCCAAAGCCAACTCCAGAGCTTATTGCATTTTCTTCTGTACAGGACAAAGGGGCCTTGGGGTGTTGTTTGGGGCCGACTGCCTTGCACTGCAACATGAGTACTTCCTGAGCCTCAGGAGCTTCCCTTTTCCCTGCTCCTCACAGCAGAGAAACCAGCACCTTCCTCACTGCCCACTTTGTGTCCTGTTCTGCCTCTGATGCAGCCTCTTATCAGGGGCCATTGCTCTTGAAACCGTGGAGGCTTTACCCTTGTAAAAAGATATCAGGTGTCCAATTCCTGTTGCAGGGGGAGGAGGGAGGGAACAGATTGCAAAAAGCTCTCTAAAAAATACCAACCACAACATAATAATTTCTGAAGGGGCATGGAAATGTTTATTGGCAAGCATCAGAGAACAGTAAAGCAGGACAAGTCCTCAACTCCTACATTGGCTTTGGATCACGGCCGCTGTTTTTGGATCACTGCTGCTCTCCAGTACCAGCTGAGCTGGGCCTGTCCTGGCATTGCCCTGTGAGGGGGTTACAGGAGTTCAGGCTCAGCTGCCCCAACCAGCTTGTGGAGCAAGGCTTTGGCACCTTGGGAAACCCATGGAGAGGGTTTGCAAAAGGCAGCCAAGGAAAGACAATCTTGTTATCATTAGGCTTGAACGCCCTCTGCCACTGCCACCTGCAACTCCCATTGATAAAGCTTGCACAGTTTGCCTGATGAAAATGGTGACAACCTGAGGTGCCTCAGGCCAGCAGATGGTCCCAGGTAGAGGAAGCCAGGTTTGGCACCAGTCTACCCTTGTCAGTTTTCACCCAGCTTTGCCATAAACCTCAGGCACTCCATGAATTTTCTTATCGTGAGCAGCCCAGCTCCTGGCCAGCCAGCATGGTCCTGCAGCCAAGAAAATCTTCCAGGATGTGGCCAGATGTAGGTTTCCTTAGTGAAATGGGTTTACAGCTTTCCCACCTGAAACATTGGTTTAATTACAAGTTACCTCATTGTGCACTCAAAAAAAAAAAAAAAGTCGTACTCCAACTTGCCTAGGGAAGAATTTCTAGGGTCATAGAATTTAGAGCTCAAAGGTTTACAATCCCAACAAGATAAGGCAGTGTAACAACCTCCAACTTTATGGTGTGAGCTTATGAAGAGGTCAAAATGGCTTAGCATGAGGGTCAGTTTTACTCAAAGTGCCTGTTTGAGGAGGCGAAATAACATCCTAAATCTTCATAGCTGGCTTCAACATAAGTGTTAGATTATAGGTGTTTGGATTGTTTGGTTTTCTCTCCTAGCCTCAGTGTGTTTTCTGCTTCCAGTGAGACAACAAAATGAATCCCAAAATGAAATGGTGCCTCTGAGCAGGCCTCTGGCCAGCTGGTGCTGCATGTCCTGTGCCTTTGTAGGGACAAGAGAGGAACTCTCATTGTGCTGGACATGTCAAGGGGCTGTGCACAGGCAGCATCACTGTCCTGGTGTCTGTGTGATGTATAGTGGTGAAAAAGGCCAGTTCAGAACACCCTTAAAAGCATCCTAATAAGAAACTATGGATAGCTTTGCAACAACCTCCTAGAAGGCTTGCTTGCCTTGACTGATGACTACCTTAATCTACCACAAAGAAATGGGAAACCTTCATCTTGAGCCATCCTGTGTTGTAAATATATGGAAAACTTGGGAAAGCAAGCTATTAACAGGACATAAAAGAAAGAAAGGAATTTTTCAGAGGAGCAATATTTAAATATTTCATCAAATGAGTCATGGGTGTCTAGGTGATTTTGCTGGGTGGAAATATCTCTCCCAGAACAACTTTTTCACAGTGGAAGTATTTCAGTACCCTGGTACTCTCACACTAACCACAACCCCCTCCACAGATTTTGGGTGCAAAGCTCTCTTCCTAGGCTACAGGTTTATTTTGTGTGCACGCAGTGTTTGTGACTGACCTGCTTAGCAGATCGCTTCATGCCACCACAATGTTGGGTGTCAAGCAAACTGGAATGGGTACTCCCATTGTTTCGGCCTTGACAGCAGAAAGAAGAGTTCAGTGGATGCAAAGTCTGGGATGCCCCAGCTAAGGGGCTGTCCAGAAGCTTTTCTGTGGATTTCACATCATTTTAATGGCTTTACATATAACCTTCAGAAATGTGTTTTGAGCCTCTGGAAACTCAGGGCAGGCGTGAGCCTGAACTACACCAGCCCCAGGGCAGCATGAGTCACTAGCCACAGGTCCAGCCACCAGCTGTTATCAGGCTCATTATTTCAGCAATTGCCATGCCTTCCATTGTCCTCAGAAATTAGGAGAAAATGCTGTTTACAGTGTCTTGATTGGCTCCCTCAGTGCCCCTTGCTGGGCACTGTGAGGTTTCCATCAAATATGGTTTAGGAGCAGGCAGCTTAGTCTTAAATAAACCCAGGCAGCTGCCATGACTCTCCCCAGTTGTATCCCTGGGCATCCAGCTAAATCCGAGACAGAGAGCAAGCTGAGCCCCTCTGCACAGGTGGGCCCTGAAAGGCAGGGTGAGTGGGAGCACTCACTGCTGCTCCTTCAGTGCCACCAGGAGTTGTTTCGGTGAAGGTCCAAGGGGCATTTTGCAGGGGGCTGGGCTGGGTGGCACAGAGCATCCAAGGGTGCCAGTGTGGAGGAGTCTGCGGTGGCTTTGTACTCCCCCTCCTTCTATAGTGTAACTACAATGAGCAATTCACCTTTTGACAAACTAAATATAGGAAAATGTCAGGGTTTTCTCCCACTTCCTTGGTTTTCTGTCATTCAGGGAATGAAGATGAGCAGGGATGAGAAAGAGACAAGGAGAGTCCCTGCTCCTTTTAAAGTGAGTGACAAAGGTCCCCCATGGCTGGAGGTGTGAGACTTCCTCACCACAGCAAGCCTCGAGTCCCACGCACGATCCCGACATGTCTGGCAGCACTTGGGTTCCTAGGAAATAGAAATGGAAACATGGAGGTGTGCCAGGCACACTTCTGGCTGTCGTTTGGTTGGCATAAAACTCGCAATCTGACACAAGGCCTGGGTGCCAAACCTGTGCTGTAAGGGTCCACAGAAGAGACACATGTAAGCATATATGAAAATGAATGCAGGTCTTTTCCTCAGACAAGCACCCATTGAGATGGACTGGGGTTTGGCCGTCTAGAAGCTTTTCCCAAGTCAGCACTTGCCAGGATAGTTCTTGAGAGCAGACAGGACCTCCAAGCTACCTACTTGTTCCTGGAGGTTATGAAAGTGGTCTTTGAGCAAGGTAGAGCATTCGTGTGGTCACAGCCAGCAAAGCTTTGCTCAGTGGTTAAACAGCAGCTGTCAGCCTCCAAAACTGCCAGATCAGCAACTGTCAAGACTACTAACTATCATAAACCATAAAATCCACAGATGGCCTTTCCCAGAGCAACTATATATTAACTTTGTGTTCATCTCAGAGACTGGGAACTGAATTTTCTAGCCTTCATCCCTCTTCAGTGTCTTCCAGGCAGATACTGCTGTTAGCCAGATACTGCTGTTAGCCAAAATGAGAGTGAGCTCCCGGGAGCCTGGTTTGCAGATGGATGTGGAAGAGGAACGTGCTTTAGCAAGAACCTGACCTCTTGGTTTTCCAACAGCTGGAGAGTTTATTTGGGACCTCAGAAGGAGATGGGGTTGGTCAGGTTTCCACACTAACCCTGATTTTAAGTCTGGCAAGTTCCTCGTTTTAAAGACAAAACTTTGTCATTGCTAGGGCAATGACATGCTAGAACTTTACAAGAGGTTCAACAGTTTGAAGCAGGCCTCATAAGGACACCAGCCTTTTGCCAGGCATAAGCCCCCACTCCATGAATGAAACCTTTCCTTGCTGTCTTGCCTCAAACCAGAAGTGTGTGGCATGGAGGTCTGTAAGGCTCCAGATTTGACCAAGAGAGAATTGACTCTGTTTTCAGCTCATCTAAAGCTCCTCACCATCAGTTCTGTCTTAGACGAAGTCTAGGATTTGCACTAACCCATTTTTCTGGTTTTGTCCCTGTAAGGCACTTTGGGCTCCTTAATACTGATGCGGCTGCATGATAACAGCAATGAAGACAAATTACCTCAAAAGTCGGCCATAAGCCTTTTAGCTCTTTAGAGCAAATCAGAGCTATTCTGAACAGCCCACAGATGAAAGAAAAGGTTGTTTATCTTCATTTACAGCTACTGTGGAGAGGCACAGCATGCAAATTCACTGCCCTGGGGCAATAGCTAAGGTAGTACAGGGCTTGCTGCTGTAAGAGGGCAAAGGAGACTGTCTCCTCCCCACCACCTTTGCCAGCCTTTGCCTCTGTAGCCACGATAATATTTTTCCTTTAAAAGAGCTGGTCACCATAAGTGACTGCACTCCCTGCCACTGTGACTGCTAGATCTGCCACTCTGCTCTATAATAATAAGATAGAAAAAAGGGCCTTAATAAATTCTCATCAAACTGTTAACCAAATATGTAATGCCTTATACCCTAACATGTCCCTCCTAAAGCAAGGAATATGAGAAAATCATCTGCCAGCACATAATGTGTCTTAAAGGATGTTTTAAATTATTTTCTTTTTTTTTTTTAAATCTTCCCCACAAGAAATAAGATCTGTGGTTTTCTTCCAATGGGAATAGCCCAGTGTCCTTATCATGGCTTACCCAGGTGTTGGTGGGCATGTGAGACTTGCCCGGGGAGCTCACTCACATCTTGTCCTGCAAGCAAGGTGCTCTCTTAATTACCACCAGGGAACACCAGAAACGTGAGCTGCAGGTAAGCAGATCATGTGCACACCTCAGCAGCAGCTCAGGGGTCAGCTGAACCTGCCACCACTGCCTCTCTGAGAGAGAAAAATGTCTTGATTAATGGACACAAACTCTTCATTGGTCCCATGTTGTATTACTTACCTGCATGGTGGCTAAGGGAAATGTGACACAATTGCTAAAGATGACAAAAAATTATACCTATGAACACATCTTTTGTATTTGTTTGGTTTCAGATTTTTCCCTTGCTCACAGATGCAAAGAAGCAATCTCTGTGTACATGCATAACCAGCTTGTGTAAAAGCCTGACCATTTCAGGTCTGTGACTGTGTTTTCTTTCTGTTTCTGGACAGCAGCAAAGGAGAAGTTACTGGTGCTCTGCTTGCTTGTAATATTTCTGTCATTGCTATCAAACCCTGCAATTCCTTATTGTTTTCTGGTGAATTTGCTTCTTAGTAACACTTGTGTGATAGAACCCTTTGGTAATTTTATTTTCAGGTTTGATCTTGGTCTCTTGCTCACTTTCACTGTTATGATACCACATCCTCTTGTGGGTCAAAAGCATTCTCTGGTATGAAGTGCCATGGAATGCTCTCATCTAAAGTGAAACAGTCAGGAGGAGGAGGCAGATATATTGGTAAGATAAAAGTAAACATTTAATGCCACTATAGTTTGATTTTTTTCCAGACATCATATTTTTGACAATGTTTCACACCTCAGATACCACAAAAGGGATATTTTTTAGCCAGCAAACAATAAACTTTACAATTTTAATGGCAAAAGGTTCAATGCATTTGTTGACAAACTTGGAAATGGCTGTGGCTTTCCACATTTTGAACTTGTCCTCATGCTGTTCTTTCTTCTTTTTTTCCCCATAAAATTTAGTTGATAAAATATATATATATACTACTGATACATCATCTTCTGGAATTGCCCACTAATGGGGCCAGCATAAGTTCTATATCTATCAGTTTCTCTCCTCCTTAGCCCTATTTTATACCACTGTTATAATGAGAAAGAACATAGCCACGGACAGAGTGAAATGGATTTAGCAAACATACACTTCAATGCATAGCACTTAGATAAGCATTTCCAACCATGATGTGTAAATAAATTATAAAATACAAGCAACTCTATAAAACAAGAACATCCTGAGTTTACAAATAAATTATATCCTTCATACATAGAATATGATGTGGATGTGGATGTTAGTAACCAGCAGTTTCAGCTATGGGAGGGAAAGAAGTAAAATGTAGAAAAGTTAGTATCTATGCATACATAAAACATATATGTATGTGTGCTACATGTAAATACTCACACACATACATATACAATATAGAGGGTGAATACATCCATATCTATAGCATATAGAGAATATGTAATATAGCTGAAACTGCCTCAAGCACCAATTTATTACCATTATTATAAAGTTTGCTCAATACTTAAGTAGGACCACTCAAAGTAAGATGGTTTGGGTTGTGTTTTATTTCCTGTCCAGGAAGGTTTGAAGGCAGTTTGAAATATAATAGCTGAATGATACTGAATGCTATTATTTCACTTTCAGCACCTCCATTCTTTTTAGAATCATCATGCCCTTTGTGAGCTTCAAAATGTTGCATAAGTGAGCATGAGATTGCTGTTCGTGAATTTGGTGGCAAAAATTTCCAAGGAAAAATTTTTTTCTTGTTGTTTTGAAAGGTTGCTTGAGAAGGAGAAAGAAGAAAAGATAAACACAATAATAAAATGGTTTATTATTTCCAGGAGCAGGTATGGAAGCTCAGATAAGCCTGGGATGAGTGCACAATAAATGCGAGAGAGAGAGAGAGAGATTATTAACTTTGTATTGACAAATCATTCACAGTTTTGTTTGCTCGTTTCTTGGAAACCTCTTTCAAATCTTAGGATAGCCAGCAACAGCCAGCCCTGTGTCTTCAAAAACTGCAGTGTTGCCAATGCAAAAGCCAGTGGAGTTACAAAACGCAGACCATGAGGACATCAGAATCAAGCAAGGTATGCCACCATCCATGGATTTGAGGAAGAATGCCTCTCTGTATGGTCATCATCCACTCCCATCAGTATTTAATGGTACCAATGCTTTGATGTCTGCAGCGAGCTGGTGCATCCCTGATGCTGTGCAATCATCCCTCCCATGATATGAACTGGCATCAGAGAGGTGCTCAGCACCTGGCTTAGGAGAATTTAATTTGCTTCTGCAAGACAGAAGCTTCAATTTACAATCTTAGATCTGTTAGGACTAGACAGAAAGCTTCACAGACCACCAAGAGCCCAGGCTCTCAGTTCATGTAACTATGCTGCATGCCTCAAGCATATGCAGAAATTGTTGTGTTAAACAGCTGAGATTGTAAAATATCTTGCCATAAATTCATGACACTGAAATATAGAGTAGTTCATCTGGAATACTTTTACAGGTTTTAACAGCCTCTACGTGAGAACTACAGCAATTTGGCTATGTAGGCTAAAGAACCTGGGTAAGAAAGAATGTTTAAAGAAGCCTTTGAAAGAGTTTCAAGCATAAGTTTTCTGTATAATGTGGCATAAGTTAACTTCATCCAGGTGAGTGCAAGGGGAATGGTTTTGTAGGCACTCCTTGGAGAGGAAAGGGAGTGGTGGTGCTGCCATTTGTGAATGGCCAGGCCACCTCCCCATGGAAATGTGCGAGGGGGCTGTCTCAGGCTGTGTGCTCTTATCTGTGTGTGTACTCCTTCTCTTTTCACAATGACTTGATCACAATGATGCTCATTAAAGATGCAGCAACATCACAAACATTTGTAAGAGGTGTTTTTTGCAAAAGAGTCTATAGTCTTCAGTTGTCATCACATTCGAATTCCATGCCCCAGGTAACAGTCCCTATTTTAAGACAAGCCATATTATTGAGATAAATAAAAAAGGGAAAAAAATAAAACCCATACTTCAAGATAGACTGAGTCTGTTTTGTGAGCAAACAGGATTTGGTGTGTATTACTCCCAGCATCACACCCAGCTTTCAGCCTCTGTAATTGCCACATTTAGAGAGAAAAGAAAAAAATGCCAGTGTGTATCTTTGATCCTTTTTTGTACATTTTCTGCAGCTCTCACTAAGAATAATGTCAAAGGATCATGCCTTTGCTTGTTACCTGTTACAAGCAGGTCCTGTTTTATGGACCTGCAAGTTTCAGAAGCTAGGTTTTATAGCAGTGGGTCTTCCAAGACTGGATGGAAGACAGATGTTCAGCAACAGCCCTGCGTGTGGCACACAAAATGAGGGGGTGTCAAATATATAAGAGTAGCATGTTCTTCTGCTATATAATTAACAGTAAATACCCCAAAAAATGGATGGTGGATGAATATTCCTCACAACTGTTTTTTCTCTGCTATAACTCTTATGATTCTTAATCCAGTTGTGCCTCAGTTTTATCAGAGCAGGTGAGATGAGAAGAGGACCAGTAAAGACCTAAGAAAGGAGAGTGTTAGTTTCCTTCCTTGCCTTTCTGTAAAGTAATACTTTGGATTACTTAGATCTGAATGAATTGACCAGGAATCGTTTTGGGGCAAATGCAAGGCATGCATGGCAAAAGAAAAGATGTGTGACAAATGTACCAGGAATTAGGGCTCTCCCACACCCCTCAGAGCACAAATTGACCCAGCACCCAGAGCCAGCACAGCTTCTGCCTCCTGTGAGAGCTCACACAGACAAAAGGGACGTCTGAACCCACAGCATGGCCAAAGTCTCCAGCCTAAGGTTACACTTGAATTTGTGGCTATAAAGAACCTCCTGCCCCTTGTATGGATAAGGTTCATGTGTGCTAAGAGGAGCAGTTCTCAGAAAGAGCCCCCAGGAGCTGGTGGGGATGTGGAGCAGTGCTGGTGTTCCACAGGTGTCATGCAGCCCAACAATGAGGAGCTGTGATCTCCTGTTACACGTGTGAACAAAGAATCAACCTTCTGCTTCCTGCTAAAGCTGCCCCAGGGAAATAAGATTGATTTCTGAATGTGCAAATGATTAGGCATTACATTCATGTTGTTCTTGTGTATTTTGGGCAGCATGATGCCTTTTAAAAAATTTGCATAAAAACAGCACGATGCTGGCAATGCCTTAAAGGATGGGACTTCCTGGATGACTTGCAGAAGTATATGGGTCTTCTCTAAAATGCTGGCTACTGCAAACTAAGAGCAATTTCATAAAAAGGTCCTGAATGCTTTATCTGTTTTGCAAATATTTGAATTATAATAATATAAATTTGTAAGTAAAAAACTCTTTTCAAGAAGAAAACATGTTAGAGCTGTCAAATTTTTCCAAATTTTCTCCACAATTTTTTCATTCCTTTTCTTGTATTAAGCCATCACAATTCTTAAAAACATAGTGGCAAATTCTGAAATGAAATGAGAGAAAGTCAAGAAATAGAAGATGTGTATGGATTTTAGGATTACATTATGAGATTTAATGGCTGCTCAAATTAGGTCCTCAGAAATAAAATATTTTTAAGTACTGTGATTCTGCTCCATTGGTACATAATTTTTAGTATGCAAAATTCATCCTTGGCATAATCAATTTGGTTTCAGGGATCAATTTTTGTCCATCAAGATAAACAGGATAAATGTATGTTCTTACTTCTTTAAAAAACCATGGCTAGGTACACATGCCTTTTGCTATGCCTCCTAAGATACAGAAGTACCAAATCGAGAGTCAATGAATAATTGAGTTAATGTTGGGGAGGAATATTACATGCAACAGGTGTTTCACAATGGCCCTGAAATGTGTCCACTTGATTTACAGAAACAACACCACTCCTATGTAAGTCCAGGGGCAATTTCCTTGGCTCTCTGCCGCAATACTCAATCCATGGGGCTCTGCAGAGATGAGATGGCCTCCAACAAACCAATAGATA
The DNA here is from genome assembly GCA_013400515.1 of Erpornis zantholeuca. Lineage (NCBI taxonomy): Eukaryota > Metazoa > Chordata > Aves > Passeriformes > Timaliidae > Erpornis > Erpornis zantholeuca. The sequence goes on along the minus strand of VZTN01033431.1, from coordinate 57,525 downwards.
ATAAGTGCTACTGAAATTGCTACAAAGAGAATAAAGACAGTTAAATTGCATTGTTTGGGGAGACTTTCAGAGTTGACTGTTTTTTTTTTCCTTGAGACAGAAAGGGATATGTCTTTAATACTTAGAATACAAGTTTTATGATAGGAAATTGCTGTGGAGCAGGCTAGAAAGTGTCTTTCACATAGGACCTTTTGTTCCCTTCCTATAGATTGTAAGTAGAATTTTCTACAAAATCCAGTGACAAGGTTAACAGAGTGAGTAAGATTTGTTATTACAAATTGCAGAGCACTAAAAGAAAATAAAACTATACAAATGTTATTTCTACTTTTTAAAAAAGCTTTTCTGTCTACCTAACCACTAGAAAATCTACCAGTACTATTTTTCTATTGGGACTTGCTGCTTGGGGTATTGTAAGATGGCAGTGATATGATGGTGCAGGTAAAAGAAGAGTTACACTTAAGTACAGCAGTTAATTGATGCATTTTGAGTATATTAAATAAGAGTCTTATTTCCTCATAATCAACAGGGAGGTAGCACAGATGTATGTGAGAGAGGAAATTTTGTGAATGCGCTTATTTCAATATAGAGGAATAAGAAACCTAATTCAACAAAATAATTCTTTATGTTCATATGTAATTAAAATGCAAATTTTGCACATCTGTTTATGAAATACAAAGGATGTTCCTTCCCACATACTGTTTCGTAGATAAAAAGGCAATCTAATAAAATATTTGGATATGCATGGAGGTGCAGACCCTTGTCCTTTTGATGTCAATGTGAATGTTGCCACAGCTTCAGGTGCTGAGGATTAGTAAAGATGCCATAGCCAACAAGCTCAAAGTGCTGTATCTACTCATTTGCTTTATTTCCAGATGTGCTGAGCTGAGCAGAGCCTGCACTTCTCAGGTACATCTGTGGCTATGGATACCCTGGACCAGGGATCAGGAGATGACAAAACATGTTTTGCAGTGGTATCTGTTGTAAAGAGGCAAAGCTAAATTTTATCAGTCATAGTCTCAAGAAAGAAATAATAGATCACTCATTTTTGGACTGATAAGCATGGGAACTCTTAGACTAAAGGGTAATTTTCCAGCAAGTTATTAGCACCAGAAAAAGGGGTTAAGATAAAAGTACCTCCTCATTCATAACTCCAGCCAGTACAAAGCAAAACATATATGAACAAGAAAACAAGCAATGGGAGTTGGATCAAATTGAAAAGGTATTTACTTCACAATAACGTCACTTCTCTCTCATACACTGCAAAACCTGTAGGCTGGGAAAATGACTCTCTTCTCCAGCATATAAGAGAGTATAGAAGAGCATTTAAACAAACCTCACTCTCTGCTAGAAGCATTTTTGTGTTATCTGGGAAAGCTGAATTTCTCTTTGAGTGGCCTTACTCTGGTAACAAGAAAAGACAGTTAACATTTATTCATATGTTGTACTGATTAGGAAATATCTCTACAAACACAAGTTACTTAGAAACAGCAAGTCTGAAATAGGAGAAAACACCAAGAGAAAAACAAGCTGTAAATACATTTCAAAAGTGTATTTGTTTTTTTTCTTTTTCTTTTCTTGACTAGCACCATCTGTACACAATAAAGTATGAACATAAATGTTTGGATAACAAAGATTTGCAAGGCACTTGAACAGTTTTTCTGGATAGGTTTTCTTTTAATGAACCTCTCAATGGAAGTCCCACAACCACCTTTCCTCCTTCCTCAGCTAATGCAGGGAAAGAAGTGTCTTCTGCCAGCAGTTCTTATTTACAGACATGTCCTTAAAAGTTTCCACAAAGTGCTCTTTTAGGCTAAGAGTATCGACAACCTTCTATCTTCATTTTCCATGCTTGTTCTGTTTGGTTTTTTTAATACTACTCCTCTGTATAGTATAGCAAATCTCTCATAAACACAGCTGAGACTTGACTCCAACCTTCATCCTCATTCTTTTGTCTTTGGGATGCTGTTTGGAAGAGAAAAGGAGGATGGCAGAGATGCGCACTGAAATTCTCTTGAGGTTCATACTTTATCGGCGTCTAGAGGTGATGTCAAAGCAGGTGATCATCATGAGATGGGCCTTGCAGAAGTTGACACGGTTTTCCAAACGCTCAGTCACACACTCCAGGGCCTCCAGGTATTCCAGAGAATCCAGCTCAAACACCTGCTCCAGATCAACTGTGAGGAAGAAAATACAGACATAGAGGAAGTAGACAAAACTTAGTGATGGCTGGTGGGAGGGCCAGAGCTAATTTAAGTCTTCAAACCCATCAGTACTGTATACAACAATATCTCTGGCTTGCCACTGTCATTAAAAGTTGCCTTTTCTGTTTAATGGCTATTAAAACGGCACAGCAGCTTCTCCATAGTGAAAAATACTTTAAAGTTGCACTGGATGCTTTCTGGAGTGATCTGCTCTGCCATCCTCACCAGAACTGCAGATGCCTTTGCTGTGCTCCATCATCCTCCAGCAAATGTTGAATGCTAAGCATGTACTCACACATTCTCATGACTTTCTCACACATTCTGCTGACCAGAAAGAGCTTTAAATAGCTGCTCTATCCTGGGAGGGCAATTCCTTTGTTGAATTCAGAACTTGGAATTAAAAACAAACCTCTAGGCTCCTTGTTCCTCACACCCCTCCCTATTCCATGTGATTCTCACTAGACTACTCAAGCAAGGCAAGGGAAGGCACACACATCAATCACTCCAACACAGGTGCCCAGCAGCTTCCATGGAAGCCAAGTGTGAGATAAATTGTCTGAGCCAGCCCTTCCCATCTTGTCTGGTCCCTGAGGCCTGTGCAATCCTTCAGGCTTTCTGCATTTACCACACTGGAATCAGAAGCAAAGGCATCGCACAGTAAGTGGACAGCAAAGCACAGCAAATTCTCTCTCTCTTTAAAACTGTCCCTTTTAACTCTCTTCCTTTATAGTGTTTCTGAAACCTGTATGTGGTTGTTTTGAAGGATGTACGAATCTGGTGTCAACTCAAGGCAGCTGTCAAAGGAAGAGGCAGGATGTAGGAGAACACACCAGTCGGCCTCCTTTCACCACCTGCAATTATCCTAAATAAAGTTTTGCACATTGTGGGTTTTCTTCTAGAACTCTTTGATATCAACTCATCTGCTTGCTAATACTAAAAATTGCTGTATAACTACTGCAGTACTCTTTACATTTTTTTCCTTAGAAGTGCTGAGGTCCTTCTTCATTTGAATGTGACTGCCCTTTAAGCTGTCTGAACTTTACAAATCTATAGTTATAAAATATGGGCCAAATTTCATTTTTTTTGTAAGCCCACTGCTGCCAAGGGACAAGTTTGCTCTACAGTATTATTTTGTGGTAGAAGAGCAGATTTATAATATTGCTCATATGTTTGAGTGATCTGAGGCCAAAAAAAAAATCTCATTTTCAGGAGCTGTGGACTGAAACGCGTGAACGTTAATCTACCAATGGCAATATCCACCACTAGAATGCTGTACCATTTCAACATTCAGCTCTCAGGCAAAAAGGATTGTTCAGTTCTACTGTCGACATTTAATAAGAATTATAGGAAGTAGTTCTAGAAAGACAGTCAATCTAAAGCTTGCCCTTAGGTCATATGTTGGTTCATTTTAGTTTACAAACAGTAGCTTACATCTCACTCTTACCAGACATTTCTGCTCCCCTCCATCCCCCCTATTAAATAAACCAATGGAAACTTATGAGTTCAGGCAATAAAACAATGTCCTTACATTCACTGAGCCACTTATTAGGATCCAGCATCAGGTACTGTTTGGTCACCTCCAGTTCTCTCATTAACCACTCATACTTGGCCTTGACCTCAGCAATTCTCTGCTGGCGATGCTCCAGGATTTTCAGCTTGGCATTGAAACATATCACCTCCTGCCAGCCAGGAAAAAGCAGTAGGGAAGGAAGAGGTGAAGAGGAGAAGAAATACGCAGATCCATTCAGTGAAATGATCTTCCAATCAATAATACTGACAATGAGCCATTTATTCTGGAAGCCTCTGAATCGCTGCATGAAATCATCCATCATCTGCTTTATTTTTATTGCCTTTGTTTGATTTTCACATTTTCCATGAGTGAGCTTTGGAGACTTTGCAATGGTAGTTAATAATAAACCATAATAATTAATAACAGGCAGCATCTTGAAATTAGATTAACTGTAGGAAAACATTTCTGTTTTGTTCACCACAGTTTGGCTAAGAAAATCTAATCTCTTGGGAGTAGGAAATCCATTGCTTGCTGTATTGAAAGCCGAAATACACCCCCTGTGCTTGGCGCATAAGTAATGCATTAGTCATATTTTAAAATTAGAGAACTGGTAGCAATATCAAATTTGAAACATCCTTAAACAAAGGGAGTATGTTATGAAAAGCTCTAGCAATTCAGAGTCATTAATAAAAAAGGTATATTTTCTGTAAAGATCTGGGGCACAGTAACAGCATGAGGTGCAGTGCTGGAGACAGCCAGCCTGGCCTCACATGACTTCTGAGGGGTGGCGGCCACCAAGATGTGCAGCAAATGAAATCATGCTGGTGACTGTGCTAGCATGGAAGCAACTCCAGTAACAGAACTATCCTCATCCAAGCCTGTGTCAAGGTCTCAACACTATTCCACACTCTCCTCTGTAAACAAATCTGCTATGTGGGTGAAGTGCAGTGGAAATCCCACTCCAAGAAGTTTCTCCAAACATCACAAATAGCCTCAACAAGTGACAGGGGCTAGGAAGAAAAAGTGCCTTAAAATAATAAGAAAGTCATAATCCACCCTTACTTACTCTAAAACACTCAACTTCAGATACTCCTCCCAATCTCATGTTTTAAGTGCTGACCTCTGCAATTTCCCCCATCCAGGAGATTACATGGATTGCACTCACCTTGCTGTCCCCACCTCGCCGTCGCTGGAGCCTCTCCACATCATCTATCTCATAGACTTTGATCTCAAAGGGCTCCCCCAGCCCCCTCTGCCCGCCCCGCAGTGGCCCATCCACCCAGCGGACCCCAGGGCTGTTGGCAGGCTTCCTTGCTGGGGAGGCAGTGTCAAGGGATAAAGCTGGAATGAGCCTCCTCCTCTGTGAACCTGCAGATGGAGAAAGTGCCATTGCATGTTAGCACAGTTATTGCTTCTCCTTTCTATTGCAGAGAAGTCTACAAATTGTATACATTTGGCCTTCTCAGACACAGAAGAAAACAGAGGGAAAACCCAGGGAGGCCATGGGAGCTGTAGCTGCAGTGTGCAGGACCCCCATGAGTGAGACCCTCAGTGTTTTCTGACTCCATGATTTGACACTCAGAAGTTCACAGAGCCTGTGTCTGCTCCCCATTGATTAGGTCTCAGCATGTACACGTAAGCCAATGAAACACCCAAGCCAGCAGGATGGAACTGGTCTAGCTTGGCTTTCCTATCCCTTTACTGGTACTAGCTCTTACAGTCAAAGGACAAGCATTAGCCAGTCTCTGCAAAGATCCCCTCCAGGAGAAGTGTGGGTTTAGCTTTTTTTTATTCACAGCAGAAAAAGTGCTTTGACAGTCAGGTTCTGTCACTGTGCTGCAGTCGGGTGCCAGTGTTGCACCACCCAGGCCTTTGCACAGCAGCTCTGTAGGCTGCCTGCAGCAGCAAAGCCAGCAGAGAGGACAAAATGCCTGCAGTTAGTACATCCAAGCTTTGCTGCATTAGCCTTGTCTCTACTCAGCATAATATTCCTCTAAAACATTTCCCACCTATGGACTTTCTGCGGCACTGCTGATGGGAAAGACAGCAGCAAGACCAAGAGGCTGGAGGAAGGGTCACTGTGCCTGCTCCCAAACCAGTGCTCGTGCACACCCACCCTGCTCTGCAACACCAGCACAGCCAGTGGGAGCACTGTGAGAGCTGAAGGTGTACACATGGCTCATAAAGCCTGTGCTGCATGGAAAGCCTCTGCCACGTGAGATGCCAAGTCAAGGCCTATGGTAAAGCAAGGAGGAAAATGTATGTCACTGGCCTAATGGCACTGGTTTGTTGGGAGAAAGAGCAAAAACACACACAAAAAAAGAAAAACAGCTGGTTGCATTTCCTTGCTTGGTTTAGTACAATCAGAGCAATGGCTTGGTTTAAAAAAAAAAAAAAAGAAAAAACTAAAACAAAAGGTTTTGTAGCTGACACAGAGGTCTTCCCTAGGACACAACAGGGATAAAAAGGAAGGGAGAAGCCAAAAACAAAAGCTGGAGCCAGCAAGCTTGAATGAAACTATTAAGTGACTCTCTTGGCTGCAAGTACAAAAGTGATGCCAGCCAGCAGGGAAGAGATGCCGAATGATCATGCAGATTTTATTTTAAAAACAAGATTAAATCATTTACAGGAATTTCCTGCATTACATTTATTGAGACTTGAATGTAAATAGTTTCAACATGTCTGTCAATTTCATGCTTCAATAAAAGCTAAAAAACCCCAAAATATCTATTGATTGCCTAATTTTCGGATTTGCAAGTAACAAAGTATTGCCTAGTTTCATTCATGGGCATCTGTTTCTGTGCTGATTTTGAGAACTATCACATCTTATCCCATGATTTCTGAATATAACAGTCTGTGCTAGAAACCAGTAGGTCTCTGTTGGAGACCAGGAATTAACCTGTAAATTCTAGCTTTAAAATGTATGACAATGGTCTATTGGAAAGCTTAGTCTACAGAGCTTTTATTTGGATGCATCTGAGATAACTAAATGCAGGAAAAAGAGAACACAGCCAGACCTGATTGACAGAGTGCTCTGGGTAGAGAGGGAGCTCGGCAAGGCCCCTTTATACCAAACAATCTGAGATCTGGACAGCCCATCCTATGACACTTATCATAGTTGTGTTTATTGCTCAAACTGCAGCCCAGCAAAAAAACTCATGCCAGAACAAATGAAGCTTAAAAAATACCAGCAAGCAGGAGTTATTTTAGCTCTGTGGTACCAGTCACTGGAGGACAACGTCAGCATTCCCTACCTTGAATGCATTTCAATTAATCTCTAGATTAAAATGCCTGATCAAGAGAAGAGTCACATTTTGATAAAAAGAAAAGCAAGACCTGACCCATTACCATAGCCAAAAATGGCCAACAACGAGAGACAGTTTGGGAAGACCCCAGAGAACTGCAATGCCAAGGGTGGGTCTTGCCAGCAGTGCTAGAGAAAGGTAACCAAATGCTGGGAGCAGCTGCATACTTAAAGGGAGGTGAGAGAGCATGGTGGATGATTCGATTTCATTACATGCAGGGATAGATCCTGAAATAGGCTCAGCCCCTCCTGGGAAATAAATCCTCTGCTTGCTTAGATGGGAAGGGCCCTGAGTATCATCTTAGTGCCACTCAAGACCAAAAGGATTCAGTCATTAAATATGTTTTTAAATATTTTTGAGGCTTTTGGCCATGGTGTCTCACAGAAGCAGTCTTTCAAATTTTGTCTGAGTGTAAATACAATCTCTTTGCTGTTCAACAAGTTTTGGAGACAGCAATATCTACAAGCATCAGATCTGACCTTCTGTTTAATGCACCCAGTGATGTTAATTATTTTTACTTTCTGTGCCACAATAATGGTCACATCTCCTTTTCTGACATGCCTTCAGATTAGCTCTAGCATTTCAAGGAAGCAGCTGAGCAGGCTGGAAATTCCTTCTGCCCAGGTCTCCATGCATGGTTGGTTTATGATTAAGGTAGTGCCTTTTCCCATGATGCTTGATTTTCTTCCTCTTTTCCCCACTGTGGCTGTTAAAACCACCTTCTTTTGTAATGAGGCACTTTTAAACCATCCCACTGGAAAAGCTCTCTCCAGCCAAAGTCCAGGTCCAAGACTCTCTGGGAATGCAGGTGGATGGCTCCAATGTACCTTGCCATGAGAACAGCATCAGGCTCCTACTCAGAGCAAAGCAAAACAGGTTGCTGGGGTATGAAGTAGATGGATGATGGTACATTTTTCCTTTTTTTTTCCATTCATATCCATTTGGCTCAATGGGAAGCAGAAGCCTGCAGTCGGGAAGGAGGGCTCCAACCTCCTTCGTTTAATGGTGCTTAGCCCTAGGTAGAGAGGCAGCTGAGACTGCAGGAGTGACAGGAGGCATTAACTCATTATGTTTTTCCAGCCAGAGCTCGTGTCTGGATGGCCTGTGGGTTATGACAACAAGCCAGGCTGCAGCTCTGGGTGCACTGGGGAAATGCAGCAGGGCAGAGCTGCCTCACCACCCTCTGCCAAGGGGCTCCTTTGGCACACAGGCAACCTGCACAGGGCTTCCAGTGGCCACAACTGTGTGAGACACAGAGGAGAAACAGAAGAGAGATGTCTGTCTATCTGAGCTCTGAATGCTGACTCAGGATGATTTATCTGAGGCTTAGAGTGCTTTGAGGAGAAATTAAAATTAAAGATCTTCTTCCTCTTTCCAGTAAGGCAAAACTGGATCTAGCTTGTTCTAAACATGCACTGTTTAATAGGCTGTTTATTAGCTCAGGTACACAAAGCAATGGTGTCTTTTGACAGAACAATTCTGTCACTGACCTCTCCATTTAGTCTCTGTTTTTTTCTTATTTTACCTTAATTGGGATCAGTAAGGAGATACAGCCTAAGCAGAGCTTTGGGGTGAGCGTCACAAAGAAGCTGACAGCTGGCTCATCCATAACAACACAGAACAATTAAATAGTTAAAATTAATGCAGATTTCCATTCATATAGAAAATATCCAGCGGAAGTCCCACATTTATTGGGTGCACTTGATGGAGTTAGGATCTCATCAATTTTGACTGTATAGTAAATAACATGCTTGGTGGGAATTAGAGCACACTACTCCTCTATTCCCCATTTATGACTTACGAAGAAAGTGGGCAGCCAGGGAGCTCAACGGGAGCAGCTCTCAGGACCCTCTGTCCCACCTCTGCAAACTGGCTGACCCTCCCACTATGTAAACAGAATTCATTCCTCCATTCAAAAAAGAAATTTATACCAAGAATCAATCTGAAATAAATCCAGTAAGATGAACCCAGGGCAGAATAACCACACGTTCATTTATGACCATGCAGTATGTAAAGCAACATGACATTTGCTAAATGCCCTGAAGGATATGTTTTTCGCTTAGTTAGAATTTATCCACTCTCAGAATAACCCCTCCTGAACCTAGCTTGAGTATGAATAAACAGGCTGTGAAACAGCCGTGAAAATACAGAGGATACAAGATTTGCTTTTGCAACAGAACCATCACTCTACCTTAAGCTATAGGTTAAGGTTTGGCCAGGTTAAGTTTAAGATAAAGAGAGTAGCACAGCAGGGAAGGTGTGAAGTGTGAAAGCAGATCTGAATGAAGAGTGGCACTGAAGCTACAATGTATTTCAGCAAAGGTAAGCCCAGAGGAGCCCTAAGGTGTGAGAAATACAGACCAAGGAATGTGAGGGTAACTTTAAGGATAAGAAGACAAACTGACCTCAGCAGAATTGCCAAACTGCATAAGGATGTCTGCTCATAAAAGTATGTGTTGACCAGAGCAAAAGCTCTAAAAAGTCTGGTTTTGCTTAAATACTGTATATTTTGGAGTGCTCCCCTTAGGCTGCTTTCCAAGCACACATTCCAGATTGAGCATCTTTTCTGTGAAAAAGGTAAAGGCAAAAACTGCAAATACAAAGTCTTATTGAAAAACAGTGTAATGCATATCTCTTCAAAGCAGGATACATCCAAATGGGATGCAAAACAATTGCTGTCCTAGAAATTTCAAGGTGCTTCAAACAGAAAATGAAACTGTAACTTGATATATCATCATCATTTCGGAGGTTTATAGCTTGTGCTCAAAGGCAGGATGTGGAGCCAAAGCTATTCCCCACAGCACTTAATGTTATGGGATGTAAAATGGCCTTTCTGTACAGAACCTGTTCTTCAGCATTTTGGTTGTTCTCACCAGACAGTCCAGGGAAATTACAAAAACCAGACCTGGCTAACTAGAGCAGTACCCCTAAGTTAACACTATTCCTTCTGTGGCTTCATTTCCAAGAAGTATTGTGCCTCCAATAGCAGTGGCACCAATGTTAATTGTAGCATCAAACTTTGCTTACTAGCACCGATTATTTTTCCTGTTTCCCCTGCTGCTCCTCGCTGTCTGACATCAGGGCTCCTGCTCTGTTTGAGTTGAAAACGTGATGCTGACTTTGCCTCTCATTTCCTAGTGGGATCTGCCCTAATGGTCAATTGTCCATGACTGAACCAACTCCTCCCCTTTCCTTTGACCTCCTTTCTCCTAGTTTATTTTATAGTGCACTTTGCCCAGTGCAGAGCACACAGCTATTCAAGCATTTTCAAACAGTTTGCACAGTTCCCCTTCTGAAGGAGAAGTCATTGTCAATGCTTTCCAGTGGAAGGCCCCTCTGATGATTTGGGGACTTCAGCAGAAGTATTTAGAGTGCCCATCTTGAGGTCAGTACTCCAAAGAACTGAGGCATATATATTGCCAGAAAATATAAACAGCATTCACTCATCCTCACAACTCAGATTACACAGATTGCATAGAAAGGACCATGTTGTACCCAAGCACCTGGAATAGGATATGTTGGGAGGATCCATCATTCAGAAGAAAATTTTCTATGTCCATCTCACTGTAAAATAATTCAGGCCATATTCTGTATTGATTGTTATGCAAGCCCATGGTTGTGAATTGATAAAAAGTACAAGGACACTTGAGACAAGAAATCACCGTTTCCTGTATATTGGAATAAAGCAATGCTTGTTTATAATATTCCATCCACACCTTCACTAGATACGTTGTTTCTCTACTGCTATAAGGAATATGCTGACATACAGCCAACTTCTAATTTTTTTCTATCTGCATAGTTCATTTCTATCTACCCAGTTCATTTCTTAACCTTGCTTTCTGAATTACTGTCTTATTTTAAAAGGAGCTTTTCAGGGCAGTTTAGAGCTGGTGAATGGGCGCTCCTGAAAACAGATCAGAAAGCAGCCCTCCTGCGGCGTGGCAGGTTGACAAGTAATCTGGGAGATGCTCCAGGGAAGATGCACATCACCCACAACTCCTAGTAAAAAAACCAACCAGAATCTCTTCTAAACATTTTTCTCTCTTCAGGCTGGATTTTGGTTTAACAGGTATTTGTCAGTGTTGTGGCATTATTTAAGAAGCTGATTATTATTACTACTACAGTACTGCATTGAAGAGCTGCTCCAGTCACTTGGAGAGCAAAGGCAGAGGCTGCAGGGGGAAGGGCTCTAAAGCCAGAACATCAGCTCCCAACAGGACAGGGGTGGAGGCATTCCAGTGAGCTAATTCTGTGGCAGTGTCAGGAGCAGGTTTTATTTACACCCAGCCTAATGGTGTGCGACTCAGTCATGCATGTTACATGGAGCCTTCACCATGCACAATAGCCTGCTGCTACTTCCTCTATTAAATCATTCCTATGTTCATGTGGCTGAAAGCTCAGTGCTGGCATGCAGTAGTCAAGCGTGTAAAAAATGATTACTCTGATCCCTTTCAACACAGATTTGCTGCATGAAATGGCCTGGCTTTGACCTGGGAAAATCAATGCTGTTGTTTTAATGAACAAAAAAAAAAAATTGGAGCTGAAGCCTCCACTTCCCCTCCCTCTACTTGCCCCAGGGCTGTCCAGTCAGCAAGTCACATGCATAACGTGGTAACCTGCATGCAAACAGCATTTTCCCTCATAATTCTAAACATCCTTTGTCATGGTAAAGGTATAATACAGGATATCAATTAGCTACCATCACTTGTAAGCAAAGTAAAGTAGAAAGGCAGGAGGTGCCCTGCAGCTTTCTGATACAAAGGGCAATTTTCAGCTCCCCACACTGTGCCTTAGGCAGTCTAAACATGAACCAAATTCCTTTTCACTTGGATTCAACAAGAAAAGCTCAGACTCTCTTTGTTGGTGTTTTGTTTCATCATTATAATTTTGGCCATGTTTCAAAATGTGATGCTTTGCAATATTGTTTGGAGACAGACTTTCGTAATTTACAGTCCATAGATTCAGCCTCTGGCTTTTTCTTCTGCTTTCACAGACAGGGTAAGTGCTTCCAGAGAGCAAATATTTTCAAGCATAGAGTTTTCAGACCTTTCAAGGAACCTCTAAATCTCTATCTTTAAAACCATCTCACCAGTGAAACCCAGAGCACACTAGCATGAGAAAAAAGGAGGTCAATTGTAGATAATTAGTCATGTCTTAAAAGTCTGTCTTTTTATTAAAGTGTCTAAAATCATGTAGCAATTTGCTCTTCTTTGGTGTTGAAAGTTAGTACTGAGAAAGAGCTGCAAGGAGTTATGGAACTTTACTACAAATGTGATCAAATGCTGCAGCAGGAATCTTTAATTATCTATAATCAGATAGTTCCTCATGCAAAGAAGACAAAAGCACGTGCACAAACACACACACATACACACACCCAAATCCTATCCTGGACTGACAAAAGCAGGATCCTCCAAATTCCGAGATGTGCAGCTCCAACTAAGGGCATAGGTTTAAACTATAGGAATTCGACCTTTGGAAACCTTAATTTTCCCCGTCTTGTTTCTACTTGGCCTGACTTTCAATAACATCTGTTAGGTTTTTGTTTTCTCATGTTCTCCGATACTTAACATTCAGGAAAATGTTAAGTATCAGTGGCCCTGACTGACCCAGCCGGAAAGTGCTTTACCAGGAAGGACTTTATGCCCCAAGTCTCACGTCTTTGAGTTGCTTCCTTCTGTATTACATCTTTTTCTCATGCCCCAGTCCTGGGTCTGCTCCCCTGAGAGGGCCTGTGCACACCAACAGTGAGGCAGTGGTCCCCACAAGCACCTAATGGCTGCTGCTCACCTTGCTGCTCCCCCAGGCCTCCCTGGCCCACAGATCACTGCCCTGAGTGTTTCACCCTGCTGGCAGAAGCCCCAGCACCAGCAAAGCTCCAAGCTCAGACTCAGCTCCAAAAAGCCTCAACTAGAGGAACCAAACAAAATACACTCCTCAGCAGAGGTCTGTCCCATCTCAGCAGAGCGCTGCAACCAGTCACAGACTGCAGCCCCTAGGTTTAACTCAATGTTACATGGGATGGGGACTTGCCCAGGTACCCAAGCTTATCTCATAGGTTGAGATAAGGAAAAATAAAACTGCAGACAAAAGACAGGAAATAAAACTGCTTCAGGAAGATCTGTGTGATCTCCGTAAAATGCCTTGTTTATGATGAATGATCTCAGAAGCCTTCCCGTTCTGTTGTTCCCAAGGAAGGAGGTTTCCTTACAGAGAGTACTGAAACACTGTAAGGCACAGGAACCTGTAAATAACATCTGTAGGAGAGGGCAGGAAAAACTAGAAACAGCACACTTATGCACGTAACATGCAAATGCAAACAGGACTAGGCTTTACTGGGTGAACCTCATTAGAGCCTGGACTCTTCCTTTGCTATCAGTTCACAGTGGGTGAGACCCAGAGCTAACACCAAAGCTGCATCTTTGAAATCATCCAGTCACGTTTTGCATTGAGAATAACTTTAAAGCAATGCCCACATACACCCAAACTAAACTCAGGAAAAGATGCTAAAAATCAACCAGAAGAGCAAAAGGCAGGTAGATATCACTTCTGATCTAAGGACCCTGCTATTACTCTTTTTTTGTACCAGCATTATCTGCTTTTATGAGCTGGTAAGAAGAGAACGCAGAAATTACACGAGTTGCCCAAGGTGATACAGCGAACCAGCAGCACACCAGAGAATACAACACAGATCTTGCAAGTCCTAATTTGCTGCCCTGCCTGCCTCCCTCTCATATCTGTTGCACCCCCGGGATACAAATACAGCTTTGGTAAAACTAAAGTTCAGCTGGAGTGCACTTCCTGATCACATGCAGGAGTATGTATTATAAAAGCACCCTTATCATTGCCTTTCCATAGAGCAGCACTGGGCCATTGCACTTGGAATTTCTGAGGAGTTAAAAAACAGTATATAACCATTGCCACTTAAAACTGAACAAACTATGCCCTAACACTTCAGTGCCCTGCTCAATACAGCACTGCCTACCCAAGAGAGAGGAGGCTGGAGCCAGAGACAGAAATATGCCTGAGATGCCAATTGTTTCTTACAGGGAAAGGCTAATGGAGTGAGCAAAGAAATCAAAGTACAACATAGTTGTACTGATGATTGTAGGCAGAAGGGAAAAAGGGCCTGCAACAAAAAGAAAATAACAAATGAAACTCTGTTTCCCACTGCTCAGCAAGGGCAGGGGAGGATGTATGGCAAAGTCAGTTGTGGTTGAGGTTAGGAGTCGAGAGTGCCTGTAATTTAACCCTGGATCAGGCTCTCACATGGCTGAGGGCATTAGGCAAGTCAGTAACACTCTCTACCTTCATTTCTCCACCTGCAAAATGGGGTCTGGAATAATGCTTACACCACGGGGTGGATTGAAGAGCAGCTATATAGAACTTTGAAATGTACAGCCATAGATCAGGGCAAAATAGCTTTTTTTTCTGCCTCAAACAGTCACTTTGGGCCAATATATGCTGACATGATGTTACAGAAAGAATGTTAGATGTTAGAAAGTTGGGAATGCTTATTAAATGCATAGATTAGCTTCAGGGGAAAGGCTGATGTGCTTCATGAGGCAAATAAATGATTTTTCAATAGGTACCAGAATGCAAAAGGATTACTATTACTATTATTATTATTATTATTATTATTATTATTATTATTATTATTGGTATTTTCTTCTAATTTTGTACATACACAATTTTGTAGTGTGCTGTCTGTGAACTGTACAGGTACCCAGGCAGAGCCCAGAAAATAACCTAAGGCTAACAGTGAAGGATATGAACTAGCTTTATCCTTCAAAATCTGTCAATGTAGGTCTGATGTTTCATGTATGACATTCAGGGCAGAAGCACCTACACATACAAATAATGCACTTAAGAGCACTGAAAGACAAGATCTTAATCTCAAGAAAAAATGATGTGTCTCCAATGTGTCAGAACTTCAAAAGTAATTGTGAGATCTGCTGGTGATTCTCTTAAAGACTCCTTATAGCTCCTTTTACAGGGGCCTTGGGCTGATTCATGTTGATCGTGTCTGACAGCTAGCATTTCTGTTAATAATAATCATAAATAAAGTGGACAAGGTTGCCTGACCTGAAATGAGCATATCTATAGTGCCATATCCATTACAGCACAGTGGATCTGTGACCGCAAATCAGGAAAGGTCCAATGCTCTTGACACTTTGTATTAAAATAATATCTGTCTTTTAAGATCTCAGAACCTTTGTGTGCTAGCTTTTTCATTAAAAAGTGTTCCTCAAGAGATAACACTCACACTGTAAGAAAGATGTTACAGAGGATGAAAGATTGCAAAACTTTGCATTTTTTCATTATACAATAAAAATACATTTGTGAACAGCTCTATTCTCCCTTATATCTTAACTTCTCCTTCATGTTCTCCTGCATTGAAGTAATAATCCTGGTTTTATGCCATCATAAATCTGCTGACATGTGAAGAATTATACTATTATCAAACACATCAAAACAGAATTATGATTTTACTGCTGCAGGACCAAATGCAAACAGGAGCTGGGTTACATGAAAGTGAAGCCTGATTAATTTCTGGGGAGTGGTTTTCTGCTAGAAATAGGGATGATGGTAAAGATTGAGTTTTTTTAATTTCCATAAAACCCCTGGTTGCACTTATACACAAGTCATTCCAAACAATACAGGAATTACTTTCTGATATAGGGGATGACTCTCAAAAGTAAAGTATCAGAGATGAAACACTGAGAATCTCTCCACATCAAGTGACATGCTGAATTTGGAGAGAAGCTTTGTAAATTACTGTAAGGGAGGTCAATGTGCCAGGCTATGCTGAGGCCACTGGGGCAGGCAATTTCCAAGGACACAGACAGGCCCTTCACTGAAAACCTTCCACCCAAGAGATTCATATCCAGCATCAGGCAGATAATTGCAGCATTGCTGAGAAAGAAGAGAGGAACTAACTCACTCAAGCAATTAGAATAAAGAGATTAATCTCTTGGCCAGCCAAAAAAAAAGGTGTATTTGGGGGAAAAGACAGGTCAAATGTTACACAGCAGTAAAAGAGCAGCAAAGCTAGGACTCCTCATGCTCCCTGCTAAAGAAAAGTTCATACTTGCACCCTCACTTGTTAATTTTGCATACTTGCACTGCATGACAAACAAGTGTCACTGTTCTGCCAGGAAGGCTCAAGGCTTCTTCTTTTCTAGAGTGTCCTCTAGACTGCTACAAGAGCAATCTTAAACCTGAGTCTCAAACAGATCTCTCCTTCACAACTCCCTTTTCATGACCACTGACATAATATTTAGTCCTGCACGGGGGTTATCAAAAGCCAAAGCTGTGAGCCAAAATACAGTCCTGGTATAAAATACAACACACACAACCTGAAGCTTGTCTGTCATTAGAACACCACAAAGACTGTGCTTTTGTCATTCATATCTCCAGCCTTGCTCAGGCTCTACTGTGCTACCAAAGCAGAGAGAAGTGAAATGAAACAAGCAGTTTTGTGAACATCAGAGTAAACAAACCCTGGTCCTCTAGTGATTTAGTCTGGGGATGAACTCTGGAGTCTAAAGAATCAAGAGACTATGTCTGATGTTTCCTCAGAGTATTTTTGTAAAATATCTCCCTTGGGGGAGTAAGGGGTGGGGGCTTTCTAGTATCTAATCTGTTCCCTCATCTGCACAGATGCCTGTTTTCAAAGAACTTGATTATTTTTCCATCTAAATGATGTGTGGAAAAAGTCCATATTAGATTGGCAGCTTCTCCACACGACATAACCCAGTTGTCAGTTTACACCCAAAAATGCCATCTCTATGGACAGCTTTGTTTTCCTTTTCCACAAGATACAAATCATCCTTCTCTTCCTCGCAAGTTATTATTTTTAAAAGTTTATATTTGAAAGGCGTTTTTAGAGGCAGAGCTCCTCAGAAAGAGGAAAATCAATTTAGTACCATTTAACTGAAGGGCTAGGAAAAGAGATTTTCCCAAAGGATGCAAAGTTAACTAAAGAAAGATTATTCCATCATTTGGTCTGGGCTTGCACCATGTAGAGTGATAACTTTCAGATGTATCCTCCAAGCAGGTACAATGAGCTATGCATTTATGGATGTTGCTTTAATAGCAGTATCTATTGCATTCACGCCTGTGCTGCACATGTTCTCTCTGCTACCACAGTCAAGAGCATAAAAAAAGGGAGAGTTATGCATTACTCTATTCACTGGAAATGAATTCCAGAGGTGACTATTACAGCTAGTGGAATGGCTGGTGAATTAGGAACACTATGCAAAAAACACATTTTGGACAGACAGAGCTACTGTAGAATAAATACCTACTGATATTCCACATACCTGTGCCACCAAGTCCAACGTCAACATGAATTTTTTTCAGAAGTAAGGTAGGCAGGACTTGCACTTCAGGTTGGAAAAACAGCACCCAGGAAAAATGTGAGGTGACCAGCTCATGAATGGTGCCCATCCCTGTTTGGCAACTTTATGAAATTTGCTCTAGTGGAAAGATGTTCCAGTTGCAACTGCACAGACTCTTGATATGACCCAGGAGGCTCTGGCTATCTAATTTAAAAGTCCTGATGTAGTGTGAAGCTACTGGGGATTATGTCTGAACAAAGATGAAGCCTCCTGATTTATTCCATGATCACTAAAAAAGTTTCAGATTTGCAAGTGCTTCAGTGCAGTAATTCCTATATATTGTTCTTAATATTATCTATTATTTGTTAATAAATTTCTGGGAAAAGGAGCTACAACTCAAAAGTTAAAAGGCAAGACTCTCAAGTACAGGACAACATCTTTCAAGGAGCATAGGCATGTTTTTTTTCCACCCTTTATGTGGGAAGAAGGAACTCAATAGTGGTTTCAGATGTAGGGTATCTTGCACCTTTGGGCATCCGAGCACACAAGGAGTAGAAGTGGGCTCATAAAAGTTACAGCTATTCAGCAAGACTCTGGTCTTGGGCTGGTGAAACCTGTGCATATTAAGAGGGAAGTCTGTGTCCAAAGTGCTTAAAAATAACAGTTACATTTCCTAGCCTCATAAAGGCATCTATCTGGAATCAAATCAGAAGAATATTTGTATAAATAAATACTTGAAATGTGGCTGTCATTGGCAACATTAACCAGTTTTTTTTCACCTGAAGTAAACCTAAGTGAAAGAGGTCAGGGGGAGACTCCACTGCAAAGGCAATGCAACCACACGGGATTTGTGAATGTTCCAAAATGAAAAAAGGCAGAGCCTAAGACACCTACCACGTCCTTGCTTCTCAGCTAAGAGATGGAACTGGTATTTAACTAGCTCACCCTTACAACCAGCCTACCCACTGCATACTAATCTGCTGTGGTCTGCGTCCCTCTTTCCCACCAGCAAAAGCTTACCTGCATTTAATCGTTTCTTTGGGGTTTTGAGGCTCCGGCACCTGCTGCTGGCAGAGCTGCTGTTCTCGCTCATGGAGTCCTGTGCTGAGGAGGCGCTCCCTGTCGCCTCGCTGTCCCTCATCATGCTCTCGTAGCCGCTGCTGCCCCCGCTGTGGTAGAAGAGGGCTGTTTTCCCCATGGCGGGGGGCAGCTCCCCGCTCAGGACACTGCTGTTGTCGCTCCCATGGCCGCTGCTGCAGCGGTGAGGTTTGCGAGGAGGGGTGATCTTGCTGTAAGGTGAAGGCAGCACGTGAACAGCTGGCTTCTCATCTCCGGGAAGGCCCCCGCGCTCATCTGCCTCCGAGCCTCCCCGCAGCTGAACGCCTCTGGCGCCGGCGCTCCCTTGGAGCAGCTCGGAAATGCGCCCATTGACAGCTCGAAGGGGCAATTTGGAAGCAAGGCTGGAGCCCCGGCTTCTGCTGAGGGACTGCATTGACCAGGACATGTTCTTCCCACTCGAGGGCAAACTGGAGCTCTGCCCTATGGATTGAGGCAGAGACTTTGTGGAGAAGCTGAGTGTTTTGGTGGCAGAGGCAGAGAGGCTGCGGGCCTTGGGACTTGCCAGCAGGAGCTTGCTGACTGCAGAGATCTTTGACTGGCTGGCTTTTGGGGAGGCACCTGCTGACTGGGAGAAGCCTGAGTTGGTGGGTGAGGACATGGCACTGCGGCTGAGGCTCCTTCCAGCCCTAGGCATGGTGGTGTCTCTGCCAGGGCTCATTTTGGAGCTCACAGAGGACAGACTTTCTGCTCTTTCCAGTGACAAGCACTCATAGTGGCTTCCTGTGGACCTCCCTAGGGAGTTGGTCCTGCTGGCAAGCTGCTCCAGCTTGGCACTGAAGAGCTTGCTGCTGCTGTTGTTGATGCTGCTGTCAATGCCAGGGCCTTTTTGTTTGGCATTGTGCTCCTCAGGAAAGCTGGCCAGGAAGGACACAGGCTGGCTGGAGGGACTGCTCATGGTGCTGCTGGCTGCACTGTGCTGGGGGCTGGCTCTGTTCTTCTGATCCAAGCTTGACTTTCTCACAGGTGGCAGAGGAGGGGTCCCTTTGGGACGAGTGAGGATGCAGTGTTTGGGAGAGGCCATTTTCTTGTCAAGACTAGCCTTAGAAAACTGGGGGAGAGCAGGAGAACTGACTCCGCTGCCATCAATAGAAGTAGAATGGAGATGACTATCGGACTCCTCCACCTTGCTTGCCTTTGGGAGCCCTCGAGGGAGGCTACAATTCTTCAAGCCTTCACTGGAATGAACAGGGCTTTGGGTTGTAGAGCTGGATGCTGCCACCTCACACCCATCCACAATTCTTTTGAGACTGTCAGATCCTGGGGAGATAGAGGTGTCCCCACTACTGGTGCTAAACCTGTCTGCTGAGGGCTGCTTTGTGCTGTGCTCAGGCTTGGCTGAAACCGCGACTGTATCAGGCCTTGGCCCGTCACTGCTCCCAGAGCTGTCCTTTTTAACATCTTCTTCTCTCTTCAGCCAGGGGTCTTCAAATTTGATAACTTTTTTAGCAATGGATTCTTTCCCATCATGGGGATGAACAGCTTTTGGCTCTGCAGTTACTGCGGGTACAGCATCATCAGCATCTTGAGCTTTGAAGGAATTAACAGCAATACATGGATACACGGTAATGTTTGTCTTCATGGGGATGTAGCCTTCACAGTTGCTAAGGCTTGCGGTGTTTTTGATTGTGACAGTAGTTTTGCCTAGAGCTGATATTTTACAGCCTTTGATGGGTGGCACTTTGCCAAAGGCTTCCTCCCCCACTTCTGACAGTATAAGCATGTTGTCAGTCACTGACTTCTGTTTGTCACTTACACAAATCATGCTGGCACTTTGTATGGTGCTTGCAAACTCAGAGACAGGGGGTTCTGCCATAGCTTCCCCATGCCCATAGCATGCCTGGGCTATGAAGCTGTGGCACGACTGTTCACCATCACTCCCTGTACTCATTTCGCTCAACCATGAGCTGATGGATGAGCGCCTGCTGCCATCATCTTGGGGTTTGTCATCCAGACTCAGCTTTGGAAGAGGAAGAAACTGTGTGATGCTGACTTCAGACACAGGAGCTGCACTGGAGTAACATTCAAGATCTTCAGAGATACTGCTGATGATACTGACTGGCCTAGAGCCAGAGGCCAAGGCCTGCACAGAGCAGTCACTGTTAAAACTGATGATACTGGTTGGGCGCCCATTGTCAAGGACACCACTAATGGTCAGCTCTTCCACAAGGGTGAACACCAGCTCGTCCTCTCCATTCAGCTCCAGTGGCTGCTGAACAGTCACCATGGTGGTGCTCAGAATCTCCTTCTTGGATTCTGGAGAAATGTCGTGCTGCTGATCTTCATTGAGAACCATCTCTTCAAAATCCCCATTGCTGGACGACACTGACTTTTTCATAATCTGAGGGCTCATGCCTACAGGTGGGGTCCGGATTTCTGGCTGTAATAATGATTCACTAGATGTCATTGCAGCATCCCTACTCAGGGGAGCTGGTGGGGGAGTGGAGCTGGGCAGGACTCCTTTCTGTGTATAGACCTTGCACCTCTGGGAAGGAGAAGTTGGTGGCTTATACTCAGATGTTTTCGAGAGGCTTGCAATGCCAAGCCGGGGGGAACCCATTGGCCGAGGTTTGCCTTCCACAAATCCACAGGTGTTGAGCCCTTCTCTGCTGCTCTGCAAGCTGGTGCTGTGTGCTAACTGACAAGAGTTAAGCTCTTTACTAGAGCTGCCTGTTATACTCCTGGGAGAAGAAGGAGTTGAAAGATTGGTAAGAGCTCCAGAAGGAACAGGGGAGTGATTTCTCCTAGTTTTGCTGGGTGTTGTATTTGTATTTTCCTTGGCTTCTCTATCAGGATGCTGACATTCTGGCATCGTATCTTCCTTATCTGACTCTGGTAAGTGGCTAAGCTCTGCCAGCTGGCTTGAGACAGCGCACTTAGACATCTGGTCTGAGCTAAATTGAGCAGGCATCTCTTCAAAGGGAAATTTGTCGGTCTCTTCACTGCCATCTATGCAATCCAGCCTCTCCTGAAGCTCTGCAAAGGTGTTGCACTTCAGGCAGTCTCTTTCAGAGGTGCTGGGCCCCAATTCACTAACTTCCTCCAACCTGCCCTCATTTTTGGTCTTTTGCAGAGCAGGAACTATGGGAACAAAGTCAGGGGGACCCTCATTATCTGTTAGTTCCTTGTCAGAAAGGGCAGTGCCATTGGGGCCAACATAAATCACCGTGTCACACGACTGCTCACTGCTGGATGAATAATCAGGATCACTTGACAAATGCAAAATAGGAAAGTCTGGGTCCACAGTGTTTCTGGAATGGAAAGGCCTCAGCTGGGTTGGCCTCCGCATCCTGCCCTCCTCACAAGAGCTCTCTCCTCCAGAAGAACTTGATGTATACTGCAATATGAGAGAGAGAGCGAGTCTATGACATTTCAGCATTGCAAGCTGCTTCTTGCACAACCTGCATACACACAAAGGTCATGGTCACACCTGAACCGGGAGAACTCTAAACTAAGGCACAGAGCTCTGAAGCTGCTCATCCACAGCCCTAGGGCAAACACACAACTATGCTCTATGGAGAACCCAAAGTCCCAACTCTGAGACCTACTCAAAATCATAAGACTTCCAAGTAAAAGTACTAAAAATATGGATTAGGATACCTCCCTTCACTGAGCCTGGCCAAAGAAATCAGATATTTGGCAAAGGCTTTCCTGATTGTGTGTGTGTGTGTGTTTGTGTGTTTGAAAAGGAACAAGAAAATTTGTAACATATGACCCCATACTACCAGTGTGTGGAATTGTGTCATGTGCACTCAGAGGTCTCTGGAGACACAGTGCTCTGATGGTGTGTGGATTGAACCTTTCACTTGTCTCCCTTCAATCAATTGACAAAAAAAGCTTTTCTCAATCTATAGGCTGCCAATTTAAATTAAATGCATAAAATTCACTCATTGTGCCCAATTCACATTGTAAGTTCCACAGAAGCAACCGGAACTCTAAAACATGAAAATGGATATAGTCCATCTTCACTCTACTTTTTGGAAAATCTATCATCCATATTTAGAAGCAGTAGGAATAAAAGAGTCATCAATGCTGGTATTGGAGACAATTGTTCTGCATTTATTTTGCTCCCACTCTGAGAAACATAGAGAATCTAATTCTTAACTAATCCAAATTTTCTTTAACTGTACAGCAGTTTAACTCCTTATTATGTCATTAGCACTTAGAGCATAAGGGAAAATAAATGCTCCCTGACAGCAATATTATTAAACAAGGTCAGCTTACAAACCTGCTACAGCAGATGTGTCTGAACTCCCTCCTCTCTCTGAAGCTGAAGTGTTTACCCTGTGATATTGCTCTCTGACACTTGCCTAAGACTGTGTACATACAACCCATACATTTTGGAATTGATTACTGATTTTTTTACATGCTGCTCTACCCAGTTGAGGATCCTTCATGATCCTTCTTCCTCCCTCCTCCATCATTGTAAGAAGGGAGTTACACCTTGTCTTACCTTAGTTTTCTTTTTCTTCATCCTGAGGACCCTTGAGGCAATCTGGATGGTGGAGAGTGTCTCGGCGTAGTTCCCCGCAGCGGCTGAAATGTGAGCTATCATCGTGGTGCGGCAGTTCATGTTCCCCAAGGACTCTCGGAGCAGCATGGTCAGCTTGCTGTCTCTGCAAAATAAAAGGAATTAAGGCTACATTAGCCAGCAAGGCTTTGCTTCGGCCATCATGATGTAACTTGGGTCCTGGCAAGATATTTTCTCCTCTTTTTAATGGAATCCTAATTAGTTTCCTTCCTCAGGTTTGCACTATGATGTGCAGCTGAGCATGCTGAAAGACCCTGGACTACAATTCAAACTTCTTTTCTTTTCCTAGTTCCCCTTCTCTGTCTCCTTTTGGTCTCAGTCCTTTCCCATTATTACCATTGCCAATAGAGAGATGCAGACCAGCAGTGGAGACTATTAAGGAGCCACAGCAGCAAACACCAAACTGCTGCTCTTTCAAAGTGCACAGTGAGCAGACAAACCCTGGCCCAGCTCTGGAGGACAAGAGGGTACTGGATTAGATTAAAGAACACAATTTTTTTATTGCCTTCTAGGGCATTGGGTAACTCAATATTAATAACAGTTAAATCTCTGAAGTCAATTTTGAAAGATGCTGGTAAAATACAAACCAATCAAGCTTTCAAACTTCATACAATTGTTCTTTCATATTAGATCTTTTCTTTCACTGAGGCAGAAATCAAATTTTCTGTTCTTGCCATTTACTCTATTGTTCAGCATCAGATAGCTTTTGAAAGGCTGATGCCTTATTGTGGGGCTGTCTGTGACTGGACTGAGAATATGAATTTTAACAGAATAATGATGCATATATAATACTTTTGAGGTGGTCATCTTATCCTGCAGTTAGAAATGCACAATATATAATTTTTAAAAAGACCTTTAGCTCCATGGTGTACAGGTCAGCTGGATGGTTAGCTGGGAAATGGCATTCTCTTGAAGAGCATCTCCCCTATGCTAAAGGTTGTAGATGATGATTACACACAGCTGGAAACAGACAACAACAGCCTGATATTTATCCATCACTAAAGGAATTGCACTCGCTGTTGTAATGACAGTGATACTTTCAGTGGCTACGGATTAGATTTTGATTCTCACAATTAAATATCTGCAAATGACCCATGGTGCATATCCGTCCTTGTTCATTCACTTGAAATTTCCAGCTCACAGGAGCTCTGCATAAAGCTGCAACTGCTGGGAACTGAAGCTATGCTTACTGGATGGGACTGATGGGCAAACACCAAAACTTTTTTATTAAGTAAACAACAGCATTTGGCCTGCGTATTTTGATGCAGTAGCTCTGGAGAGTTCTCATCTCCTGAGGCTTCTAGTACTTGCAGTTTCAGCTTGACTAGAAATACTGAAAGTAAAATATTTTTTTGTTTCAGAATCTCTGCTTCCATCTGCTCCAGACACATTGAAGACAGTCTAGTGTCTTTGAGAAGCAAACAACCATCTGTAAAGACTATACTGAGACAGCCTCACCCATTTCACATGTGACCTAAGGCTGCTTTGAATCCACAGATCCAGAGTTAATAGGCTGCCATGTCTCAGGTTAGTGTCCCTCCTTTCCATCGAGGAGTAATTAAGATGTCAAATTTTGTACATCAGTTACTGCCACTCCAGTGCAGAGTAATACAGAAATTATTAACATCTCCACAGAAACCAATAACAAGCCTCTCATTTGCCAGTGATTCTATCATAGCAAAACATGAGAAGATGGGAAAGCACAAAGAAATACATTCTAAACATGTTGGTCTCCTGAGAATGCATAACCCATGCAGCCAGCATTAGCACTGAGGCGTGGCTCTCCTAGAGACGTATGCATTAGGAATGTAAAATAATCTGTGCCATCTGCCTTGTACTGAAATACCCACTTGCAAGAAGAATAACGATACTGAGGAAATACCTATTTATAATTCAAATTATCCTCTGACATGGATGGGAACTAAAGGGCAGATTTGTTAAGGATTAAATCATAAACCTAGCAGTAAAAAGCCCGGCTAGCACTGATTTCAGAGTGTGTTCATCCAGCACAGTCTACAACTTGATGCTCAACTTCACCTTTTACACAGAAAAAATAACTAGCCTTGTGTCACTACTGTACAATGAAAAATAACATAAAGAGGAAGAAAGTTAACACAGACTTTTATCAATTCTGGACATTGTCGTAAGACAAGTTCAGCTGTTAAAGATTCACTGACCTCTCACAATAGCACCTACCAAATTCTGAAGGAAAGAAAGAAAATAAAAGAGAATATAAGAAACAAAAATGCGTGGTGTAATTTTTAACTCACTCTATCCTCTTCAATTAAAATATTGGTAAAATGTTTTAGATGTCTCATTGAAATTTGCTTGACAGACAGTGTGAGATACAAAGTAGATGCTTTGTTCTTCTGAGTGCTGGCATGATATTTCTGCCTGAAAAAATGAAGGGCTATGAATTATTTCATTAGGTCATTCATGAGATGTTATTTGAAAATGCAAAATTCTCTGTGAAAGCAGAAGTTTTTCAGAGAGGATGTCTGCACTTCTGCACTGGAAGGGCTTTGAGAAGCAGAACCTTTGTGGATCCTCTGGCTCTGCAAACTAAACGCAGACACAGGAAATTTTGAAGAAAGTCAGCGAAGGTCTGCTGCTCCTAGGTGTACATTGCTCATTGTGTTAAGCAGAGGCTGGTTAGCAGAAGGTCTCAGATTTCTCACAGCAGCAGAGTGAAAAGCTTCAATGTCTTCATGGCAAATAAGAGGACTTCAGTAATGGTCTATTTCTATTCTGCTCCAAAAGCAATATAAATTATAGGCCAGAGCAGGACGATGACACCATTTTATAAATTTTTCTTCATTTTAAATGTATTCCTATCCCATCCACTAATGTTACTATAGTTTAGGAAATTTATCCTAAATTGTCATGATTATGGGAATATAAAACACACAAGAAAATGAAGGTGGGATCAGGATACCACACTTCAGTCTCCAAAGCCTGTATATCAATAAGTCATTTCTGCAGTCTTTTCAGTACTTAAAAGTCACCTCAATTTTCTAACTACATCACTTGGTCTAATAAGATACATTACCCTTACTTGTAAACCTTTTCTTTCTTAGCTTCTTAGACAATCATGGCTACAGAAAAAAGCTACTAAATATTATCCTCACAGGTAAAAACAAAAAATAAAGTATGCAAAGCTGTAGCTCAGGAGAAGTCCAGAGGAAAGAGCCCTGCATGCAGGAAACTAAACTCGGATATCCCTACAAAGTATGTCAGCAGGTACAGTACAGAGGTACAGACTGCCATGCAGAAAGCTCCAGTTCATTCCACAGATTACCAGCTCTCCGTACGGAGAGGAGCTCCCTCTTCTTCACTGTGCTCCCTTTCCTCCTCTGTTGTTTCCATCCTCTCACATTACAATAGCTGCTGAAGGACTTACCTGTTTTCCTGCTGTTTTTCTGATCTCTCAATAGGAGCCCGAGTGGTACTGAACCTCCCCGAAAGAGAGAGATATGGCAGTGCTGCAGTGAGCAGCATGGTTCTCTTCTGAGACCACCATGCAAACTGGGATCTGTGTAAATGAGTCCTTTCACTCACTCAGTAAGAAGGAAAGATGTACATCTTCATGCTCCTCTTATACATATCTGTATTTCCCTTCCTCATGAATGATTAATTATACTCAACTTCAAACAACACAATCTTACAGTGAAGAATGAGGCACAAAATACCATGATACGTTTTCTTGGACACTGCATAAATCCCAGTTGCCCATGTACATTTAGTCAAAGTCTTTAATTTCATGACTGGATACCACTTTTCCACTAGAATCCTGCCTCGAACCCTGCGCAGAATAAACAGTGCTCACTGAACCATAGGTTATTTAATCTTTGATTTAATCCTTGCCTTGCAATGTATGAACTTATGCCTTATTTATTGTTAGGACTATACAAACTCTGTTCTGAATCCTGAATTACTGATTTCTTTTCCCTGTGGAGCTCATCAATACAGTCTGATGAATGCCTCAGAGGTGAGGCATACATTCCTCTGATAATACCTGAAACATTGAGGACTTCATTAAACATAGGTGTTTGGTGTGAAGCACAGATCTTTCAGAGTATTTATCATTACATAGTCTTCATATCCAAAGCACAGCTAACTTTGACTTCTCTTGAACAGAAAATGGGGCAGCTGGTTCTCAGTCTGGATACCCAAAAAACCAGGAACATACAATTAGTAGCCTATCTAAAAATTTTAAGAACACATTGTCAGAACTAGTCTGAAGGTGGTACCAGGTCCTTACAGAATACCTCCCTTCTCTTCCACAGTCCTCCATGTGTTTATTGACAACAACAGCACCACTGTGCAGTCCTGGTTCATGTCTAAAGCGGGTCCTTTATCTGCCTTGAAAAAAGATATTTGGGGATGGAAGTAGAACCCTGAAAAGACAGCAATATACAGCCCATTAATTCTGAGATTTCCTGACTCTGTAGCAATTGGTTTCACAATCCAAATGGTCTTATTATATGTATTTTATGTAATTTCTTGTGCGTTTGTGGTTACACTTCAATGAGACATCAGCAAGCCTTGAACATTCTGGTGTGTCAAATAGTCTCAGCTGCTGAACTAGCTGGCAGCACCAGCTGGCTGCCATCTTTTGTTTGGACAAACAGTAGAGAAGGAGAACATGACTTTACCACTTTTTTTTTGCTAGCATTTGCTACCTGTAGAGAAACACTAAGACTCAGGAGTAATGCACTCCTTTCCTGTGCTGTAGGAAAGCTGTGCTCTCATGTGTTCACATCTTTTTTGACACGCTCTTCTCTTATCAGACAATCCTGAACTCTCGTATCAATGTCTAGCCTGGGCTTTCCTCATCTAACCTTTTTGCTTGTTCTAATTCTGATGCCATGGCGCTCATCCCCAGTTCCTCCCCGAAACAGCCTGGCAGAGCTCAGTTTCATCTTGCAGCGGTCTAAGCAGCTACACCAAAGCAACAGACTTTGCCATTCTCCAGCATCACTGGTAGACACTCTTCCACTATTAAACTTCTCTTTCCTCCCTTTCTTCCTCCCACTAACATCCTCCACTCTCACTGCTTGACCTCCAAGGCCCCTCTCCCCTCTCAAGTTCCCCCCAGCAGAGGAACTCCAAAACATGGCCATAATTTGGCATGGCTGCTGTATCCTGCTGCCAGGTGAGGGGCAGGCCAGGGCGAGGGGGCAGAGAATGGTCAGTGCCTTCCTGGACCTTCCTCTGCCAGGTCCTCCAGTTTTATGAAAATCTGTGTGAGTAATGTGTTCAGAGTGAGCTACACAGAGAAGAGGGAAGCAGTAATTGCTTTTGTTTAGGGCTGCAAAATAGAATTCATGAATAGAAAATGAAGCAATAAGAATAAATATTGTGCTTAGGAAATTTGCAGGAATTTTCATTGCCCAGAGTTTCATTCTGCATCTGGAAGACACAAACACAGAATTGTTTCACAAAACGGAGGCAATACTGGAGAGGAAGATCCAGCTGAAGGGTTGGAATAATGATTTTTCTGTGGATTATTTACCCAGTTGTATTCTACACTTTGTTTTGTTTCCTCTGCCCCCCCACCTTAATAACAAATATTTCCTTTGTCTTCCCTTTCCTCTCATCCCACTGCTATGTGAAATTTTGCTATTCAATGACAACAGCAGCACCACGAGAAATAGGAATAAGAACACTCCACAAGGGAGACAATACAATAGTACAGCTAAGCTTTAGGAAGTGCAAGACTGTGTGTTGTGCTCTCTATTAATCATATACCTTAGTGTCTTCCTAGGCACCTGGCCAAAAGGAGAAAGTTGTCAACTCCCTCAAGGTGTTATTGTTACAGCATCAGATGATGTATGCCCTCAGGTGCCTTGTAATCTAATTATTTATAGAGGAATGTCAAAGGAAAAATCTCAGTAACCATGGCAGTTATTTCTGATCACAAACTCTTAACTCTGCACCTTTGAGCTGATGCACTGCTTTATTCACAGTGATAAATGTTTACATAACAAAGGAACCACATAAAGACTATATTTGGTTTTGGCTCTTACTGCATGGGAATAAACTCTACAAGGGACAGTTTATAGCTCAAAAAGCACTAGCCCAACAGCAGATGTTACAGGTGTGTAACAGCTGAGTTCACTATGAACCAGTACAGTTTGCTTAGTTGTCTTTCCTTTCTGTTAATAATTTTGATAGAGGGAGAGAGGAAATGGAAGCAATGTGTGTAGGCACAGACAAAATGAGGCCAGGTGGGGAGATAAAGCCCTTGGTGGTTCAGCCATGTAAGCCTGGCTTTGTGAGCAGAACAAAATGAGGCAGTTGAAGAAAGATGGGTAACATGTTGGACCTTTAACCTGGGGAATTCTTCACCTGGTGAAACGAGGCATTGGGGAGACAATGAACTTGTTCCAGGTGGAAGCTGACTAGACTTAAAGGGAAAATGAAGCAAAGTGGAAATTTCCACTGCCACTGCAGTTAGTTATCTTGTATGAGGTGCACTAGCACAACTCAGAACACTGTGCTCACTGCAGCTGAAAGGACTACACTGAGGGGACACTGTTCTTAGGAACATGTCCTGGGAAAATTCCACATCTGGAAGGGATGTGACACTACAGTAGTCAAAGGTCAGTAGCAGGAGAAAGGTGTTATGGGACTTAAACCGTACTATTGCAAAATGCATATAAAATGTAGGGGGATTCCCCCTACAATTGGTGTCTTTTAAGAGAAAATTTCATGTTGCTTGTGCCTGTGACAACACATGTGCATGTGGCAGATGTACAAAGTAGCATCTTTTGTTTCTTTTCACCAAAGGCAGGAAAGAAAATCAATGACAGAAGGAGAGTCCTATTGGTGAAGCTGCACCTCAAATGAGTTCTGTTTTGGGCCCCTAACTGCAAAAAAAGACACTGAGGTGCTGGAGCATGTCCAGAGAAGGGCAATGGAACTGGGGAAGGATCTGGAGAACAAATCTCATGAGGAATGGCTGAGGCAGCTGCTGTTTTTCAGTTTGGAGAAAAGGAGTTTGAGGGGAGACCTCACTGCTCTCCACAATCACCTGAAAGGAGATTGTAGCAAGGTGGAGATCAGCCTCTTCTCCCAAGTGTCAGGGAACTACCCCTCTCACCATAAAAGGGGCTCATTCAAGAGCTGTAACTTTTGTATAAAAGTTGTTCCAAAGCTGGTGAAACTTAAACAGTCCACAAAACAGACAAGGAGTGACTGCCTGGGTATTCATAAATGACATAAAAGTTCCCCGCTTTTTTAAGGTCTTGTTGACTGATCTCACAGTGGAATTCTCTCCCAAAAAAGCTGTTTCTATCACACTACTCCACTTTTACCCTTACTACTAAAGGGTGCATGGTTTCTGACAGTTCAGCCCAGCTTTAAGCTGGGCACAAACATGCCAGCCCTGAAGATACACAGAAAAAGACATCTCCTCCCTCCTTTCATTTCTGCATTGTGCAAGCAGTGGAGCAGAAGTCATACAAGCTTCATTTAAATAATTCAACCATCAAGAGAAAGAAGTTCCTCTCAGTCTTTGCCCCAGCTCTGTGAATTTTATGTAGTTTGGTTCAGGTGTACTTTGCACTTTGGCAATACTGAACTGAAAACATATACCCTTACTTCCAGCTCAGTGTGTTACTCTAATGAGAGCTCAGAGATCCAGATGTAGCTGAAAGTCACAGCAAGTGCAAGTTTTGGGGTAGGAGAGAGGAGGTGGTTAGGAGCACAATGCAACTGAGGGTCAGTGATTATTTCAGAGAGAAGACTACACTGAAAATGGAAAAAGATGATCCCTCTCCTCTCTGTACTTCAAATCTCAACACAGAACCAAACACCATTTAGAAGCAGCAATCAAAAACATCCCAACAAACCTCAAAGATAATCAAAAAGAAAAGGATCCTATTGGTCTGTCTCATTACAGTGCCAGCTCCTAATAAATTCTAGCTGAAAAACAGGAACTCCATTGATCCAGGGAGCTAATCAGGCTCGGCAACTGTATGCTAGAGCTAAAGCCAGATTCCCCAAAATCAGCAATGCCACTTGTTAAGAAAACATGCTCAATAAGCACACTGTGATTTACAGGAGAAAAAAAAAAATCCTGCAGTTCAAACCAATAATGATCCAGATTTTAAATAATTTAGGGAGTCTTCATTTGGCTAGGCTAATTTCTACCAAGATATACTCATAAAAGGAAGGCAAATGTCTTCTCTCTCCCCTCCTTTCTTGGCTCCCTTACTTGGAAGTATTATGGCAACCACAAGTTTGGCTCAGCTTATCTGTATGGTTTAGTTGCTTTATATGAGAAGACAACATAGCTGCTATTAAATAGCAACTGGAGCAGCTTAGGAGCCTGCCTGCCTGCCTCTCCTCTGTGCCCTGGCAGTGCAGCAGGAGTGCTGGGAAGGGAAGGGCTGGAATGCAGCTGAACAGTGCCTGTGCCTACCGGGCAGTCATAGGGGAAAGCACATGGCAAGAGAAGGTATGCAGAAACATTTCCTGACAATCTGCTGAGGGCACATTCTGGAAAGCACCTTCACACCAGCCCCTCTGGTGGCTAATATTAGCAGAGCAGACTCCCGGTGAGGGCATTTCCACCACCCCTACATGAGCATGAAGTGAGGGCACGCTCCCTTTGTTCCGCATCTTTCCTTCCAGCGCTGCTGCCCCAGCTCCTGCTGCCTTCCGAGGGCCAAGCAGCGGGCAGACTAAAGCAAGCCTCTCCACTCTGTATCCGAGAGGCCAAGCGAAGGGCTTGTTTGTCCCTGCAGCTGGTGCCAGTGCCATCGCTGGGGTCACACATCGGCACGGAGCCACGGCAGGAGCCGGGCGCTGCAGAGAGGGCAGGGCAGCAGCCACCTCAGCTCCCCCCTCGGTGCAAGCAAGCACCTGCCTGCCCGGCTGGCCTGGCTCCTGCCGTACCCTCAC
This sequence comes from Erpornis zantholeuca, assembly GCA_013400515.1. Classification (NCBI taxonomy): domain Eukaryota; kingdom Metazoa; phylum Chordata; class Aves; order Passeriformes; family Timaliidae; genus Erpornis; species Erpornis zantholeuca. Next base: position 25,612 of record VZTN01033431.1, on the reverse strand, counting down.
CCCAGGCGGCTCGGTGACCATTTCGGCTGCCGCCCGGTGAATACCCNCCGGCCGGAGCTGCCGCACCCCGCGGCACCCGGGAGCCCCGGCAGCGCCCTGCCCTCCGCTGCCAGCAGCGCTGCGATTCAGATGTGCCCGGCGTGGAACGCCACGGTTATTTCCTCTAACGAAAATTAACTTCAAATGTTTGTAATTGATACATGAATATTCATGATCTTTTGGGAGGGTTTCATAATTACTTCATTCTGCTTAGGCTCATTTGATCTGCAGTAGCGACAGCAGTAGTTCACACTCCTTCATCAAGATGCCAACAATTTGGCAGCATGACCTTCCCAGTTTCCTGTGCTGGAGAGCAGCTCTAGTTATTCTAATTGCAATCCCAAATGGAGTGGTACCTGAAAATAAATTGACTGCTGTTCAGTTTTAGAAACCACTCCACTTGGCACTGCTCCTCATGTAAACAGATAGCATCTCCAGGAAACTGGGAAGGTCAGTCAGCAAAACACTTCGCATTTTGATAAGATTTTATATGTCAACCTCCTAGAGCTTTCAGCCCAGAGCATTATAGCAGAGGGCAGTAAAAGTGCACATACTCCCATGTGGAAAGCGAAAAAAAAAGAAAAAAGAAGGCAGACTTTGGTTGTCATTAATGATATGGAAATTATACAACTCATCTATGCCACTCATTAGATATATTCCCCAAAGAAAGTTAGGCTCAAGAGTTCATACTGCCTCTGCACCTGCATACAAGCTTGCCTTATAGCAATAAACATCTATGATGCTGGCAAATTTGAAGAAAGTTTGAGAAAATAATATGCAGAGCTCGAAGATAGTAAGCCTCTGTAAATGCTGTAAGGATTAGCAGGTGGGTGGATGGAGAGAAATCTTGTTTGTGTTCCCACAGAAGTGAGACAAATGCCTTCAACTCCATTCTTGAACACACCAGAGAAAGCATACACAAGAGAAATTCCAAAACACAGGAAAACTTTAGGACAGTATTTATAACCTTTTGGATGTCTCTCTTTTGGATGGAGAGACATGTTGTTGGAAACATTATGTTCTTGATGTGGGTGCTCACAAAACTGTTCATTTAGATCAACAGCCAAGAAAATATGCACTTACATGATATTGGGTCCTGACTATAAACCGTCAAAACTCAAAGTAAAGCAGTAAAAATATTCAACCCTCAGCATTAAAGCAAAAAAAAGTCAGAAGCCCCAAGTCATGCTTCCAGTTCTCGTAATCAATTTAATACCTTTTAAATTTCCTTTTCCACATACAGCTCCAAATTGCTTCACAGAGATGCACGAAACTGCTAAAACCTGATAAAAAAAGCAATTCCTGCCAGTTGTCAAGGAAGATGAACTTTGCAGCAGCCAAGCGATCTTCTAACTAGGATGGGAATTAGGTGAAGCAAGTTCCAAAAAGGAGGAATTTTTTATGTGTCATCTCCCATTTAAGAGCAGAGACACACTGGCCTCAGTTGCTGAGCTCCAAACCATCTACAAATTAAAAGCCCATGACTTCCATTTAGGAATAATGTATTGGCATGTACAGGGAATATGAACAGATCCTAGACAACATGCATAACTGTCTTTCTGAAAATCAGGACAAGTAATAGGGGTAAGGATGGACTTAGCTGTCTAGCTTTACATGTTCTTTCTCTTCAGAGAAAAGTAAGAAGGATTACTTTCTCCATTATACCTATTTCCTTAAAAACCTAGGACTAGGAACTTCAGGGTCCCAATTTACTTTACTACTCAATACATAATTTTAGGGTCAAAATAAGTTTCTTAGACACGTGCAATGATTCTTGCAGAAGCTAATGAACAGGGCACTCTGGCCTGCAAATCCTTGGCCTCTGTATTTGTACTGCCAACAGTCAGTATGGGTGGGGTGACCTTGCCAGGAAGTGGAGAGCCACCAAGAACTCCATTCACATAAAAATGAATAGCTATCAGACAGCCAAAACTTTCATCCACAGATGGACTGAGCTACTGACACCACTGGCTGATTTAGACATGTGATGAGACAGGCTGAGCAATAGCAGTGATGGTGGTGAATTGTAGGGCAAATAGACATCATAGATGAAGTCCACAAACCAGCCCCAAAAATTAGGATTTTATTAACTGAAATTCACTGGCACTGTGGTCCAAACCCAGCTGTCACTGAAATCTCCAGAAAAGCTCCCATAAGCGTCATCAGCATCTGAACTGGGTTTTTACAGATTTAGTGACAGGAAATGTGAGACAAAGACTAAACCGGTCCCGTCTGACGTCAAATACATGGCATTGAAATCAAACTGTGGAACCACCGGCAGGTTTATGATGACAGTTTTGGCAGCACAGGACCAAATCTAGCAGCTGGTGCAGGGCAGTGGGAATTCTGTCATCTATAAACACAGGCATAAGGAAACTAAATGTTTGATTCTTTTATATCTCTCACACTCCATCATACTTCATTCACAGAGGAGCCTAAATAAAACCTGAGGGACTCCAGGCTATGAAAGTGCTCTGTGTTATAAGTAGAAGTAGCAAACTTGGTATATAAATATTTTTATGTATATATTTCCTATTTAAATCAACTGGATTTAGGCTGTATCAATGCATTTATCTTCTTCGATGCAGCAATTTAAAGTATTAATGATGCCCATACATTTTTTATGTTATCTGAAGTCTCACTCTCCCTTGAAATGGATTCTTCTATTTATTTTGTCCACTACAGTAACATTGATTAGACAAGACTCTCAATAGGCTCTTGTATATTTGACACTTCAGAGATCTTACAGCCTGCAACAGCAAAAGAAAGGAACTGTTTTAAAGTTGCTGGTTAGCAACTGTGATATTTATACTAACGAATGTTACTACAATTGCTTGCAGTTTTACCTGAGATAACCAGAACATGCTTTAGAGCTCAATATTATATCTATTCTGCTCAGAAAAACAACTATAAATTTGAATATTGCCCTGTTAACAGCTGCCTCTCCACAAGATCAGTAGTCAGAACAGAGTTGTAAGTGGCAGAAAGCAAATACTAAAGTTTGTATGCATTTAGTTTTAAATCACAACAAGACCTTTCTTAAGGTAGCTGTTCAAAATCCAAGAAGCACTAAAACAAAATTTCAAAGGTAAGCTGAACCAGTCTTTCATAAAAAGATCCTTTCAAACTTTAACTGTCTTTAAAAAGCCTCAGACTGGGATCATTTACAATGTGCCTGGAAGGTCTTACTTTTGTTTACAAAGCTGCTGCTGATACTCAGGAATTCCCACAGCTGAAAATAGTTGAGGCTTGAGTACTTTTTGGCAAAGTACTTATTTTAGCCTTACACTCTATCCTTGGCATCTGCTGTTGAATTTAGCCAGACAGGATGCTATAAGGACGTTTGGCCTGAGTCAGTACAGCCATTCTTACATTCTTAGAATTGGCTTATAAAGGTTCACAGTCCCTCTCTGCAGCCTCCTTCCTGCATCCCCTCTGCATGCCGGCTGTGACCTCCTAAGGACACAGCAAAGAGTTCCTCAGCATTCAGGCAACCCAACCCTGGCCAGTGTGGCTGGAGACACAGAGAGGCCAAGAGGAAATACAGCTGTTCTGGTGAAGATAGCGCAAGGACAACCAGCACATGGGGAGAAGGAAGAAAGAGAAATGCATTGCTTGGTCCTGTGAGCCTAAGCCCCATGGGACAGCATCGAAGCACAGGCGATGCCTGGTGAAGAAACTGAAATATTAGCTCCTGCCCCTACCCAGTACAGAGAACCAGATAATCCTCCTTAAGCATTTAGAAAGCCCACCTTTAAAAGCATTATGGCTTTCTAACACTGCCCCCACACATTTCCATTTAGTAGTGGCATGCCAACCACTTTTCTTTCTCATGCTCTTTGGCTTCCATTGCTCTGTCTCCCCAGGAATGGGAATGTTCCTGCCATATGTACAGACAACGTGCTCTCTATTCCTTAACTCTATTTGGGTATGCAAGCCAAATTAATTTCATCTTTTCTCATGTGAAAAACCCCTTGCCAGACTTTCTTGTACTAGTTTCAGGCTGAATTCATCCTTCATTTATATGGGAGACCAGAGCTGCACCCTGGAGAGGAACTGCTAGCCCCTTGCACAACTATTACTATTTTTCTGCTGTCATTCTTAATGCTGCCTCAGATTGCATTACCTTGTCACTGTTAGTTTAGCTGGGGACACCTGTGATCATTAACCAACATGCCTAAATCAGCACACACCCCCATCCCCTTTCTAGCTGATGAGCTCCCAGATTGCATCAGAAATGATTAGCCGTGCATCAGGGCACACCCTTGCATCAGTGCCATTTGTGTTACTGTAGCCCTCGAGGTCCCACAGCTGCTCCCATCTGATGTCCTGATCTGCCTTTGTACAGATGATGGCTCTCAGCTTTGTGTAAGCATCACTACGATTAGCAAGCTCCTGCTTTGTGTGCCAAGGCTGCTGGTAATAACACCAAATAAAACCTCTCCCAAAACTGGTCCTTGAAGAACTTTGCCGGTGGCTTTCCCTCTAGTTTGATAGCTCCCACTTCAATGCTAGCTACTGTTGTCTCTGCAATCTTCACTACTTCATGCATCTTACTGCTCCTTGTCCTCTTCAGCTTAACTAGTGAATCCTCAGGGGATACTAATTCAGGCATTTACTCAGATCTATACAGAATAAATTTGTTTCACCTAGACATTAGGTACGACATCTGCATAGAACAGAGGGTGAGGGCTGCATTCTGAAGGTTGTATCCAAATGTATCCACATCTTGAAAAAAGGGTTGAATTTAAATGCACAGACATCTGTTCCAGATTTCCTGGTCTTCGGAACAGGCAAGATATTTCAAGGCTCATCATCTGAGAAGGCAATACTTGTCTGGATTTACTTTAAAGTGAGTTTCAACTCAGGGTTTCAGGATTTGTTCCTCTCATATCTGAGTGCTAATACCAAATTATTGTTGCAGCAAGACTTTCTTAACATCTTAGTATTAACTTTTGCAGCTATTGCACTAACAAAAATTGATCATTTAATTCAGATGATTTAGCAGTGTACTAATTTGAAATCCTCTCTTTTCTCTATTCTTCCCCCTCCTCCTCCTCCACACACTGATGAGCAAATCATTTAGAGAGAAGTCTGTCTGCTGACTGTATGAATTTTACTCAGTAGGAAAATACATTCATGTAATTGCATTTCAAATGGTGAGGATCTGAATAAATGAACAAGTTGTTCTATAAATAGAGGAAGTAATGAAGGCCAGTTTCCCTGAGTTTGTGTCCTGTGTTACCCCATTTTTCATACTTTGGCTGTCCTCTCTTCTGCATAGTTCCTACAACCCCACCTTGCCACATCCCACCTAACTCACCTCCTTCAGCTGCAGCTCTGTCCTCTCTCCTTGTTAGCTCGTGGATGCTGGTTGGCATTTGGCTCAGCTGGCTGGCAGCAGAGTAGTGTCATCACACCTTCATGGTCCAGCCTGCTTCTGTCCCACCCCTCTCTCAGTCTCAAGAGTCTTGCACAGACCTCAGATATCTAAAGGCCTGTGCCTGCATTAAATCTGATTGGAAATTGTCAATTTAACAGCCAATTAAAACACGTATTTGAATGACTAGCAATGAGATTGTGTGACCATGTACACTTTAGCCTCTCAAGAGATAGCTAAAGTTCTCTCAGAGCACCCATGTCAGAGAAAGTTCTGCTCACAGAGTTTGTCTGGGTTCACAATTTGGAAGCACAACATTGTGCATAGCAGTCATTCCCACCACCAGCTACTGAGGACAGACAGGACATTTCCCGTATTAGCACTATGAGAGTGATTAGAGCCACCTAATTATAGCTGTGCAATGAAAAAATCTCAGCTTACAGATGTCAAGTTAGCCAGGCTTTTGAGTCTTTCCTATCCAGTGGCTTAGATTATTCCTGCTTTATAATTTTTCAGATCCATGTTATGATTTTATATCAAATTAATTCTGTGGGAGGACAGTTCTGAAAAGAACACAGAGTAAACAAAATCATTAAGAAATGGACTGCTATGGGAGTTCAAGTTGTCATTACATATTCTTCAGGTTCAGGTAGTTCAGGCTTAAAGGGGTTTTTGTGGGTTGTATGACATATTAAATACATAGCAAATGGCTTAAAGGCCCTGTTCTGTTTTGAAAGCCAGTACTGAACCAATTTTAAAAAAATACTAATTACCCAAAAGGGACCACAGAAGTTTTGACAACCCAAGAACCTTTCCTCAGCACAGCTGATTTGCATATAGTATAGCTAAGAGGTGTATTTGACCCAAGCATTGACAATTAACCCTTAACTTGTCATAAATAAAGAAAAGCTTTATTTTCATTTCAGTGATTTTGTTGCACTGTAATTTCAAGAAACACCAATTAGCCATCAAATGCTGACAATTTGCACTTAACACTGATTAGGGCTAGATACAAACTATAAACCTATCACATTACTATAGTGCAGCAGCTCATTACCAGTCTAGCTTTCCTAGCTAATCTTTTCTACTAATTTTTGCTTAGGGACCTACTGGCCAGCTCATCTGAAAATTATATGCTAATGATCCGCGAAGAATTGAGAGCACTAAATGGTAACACGGGAGAAAAAATAATTCTGCTTGATCTCTTTATGTTATGATAGATGCCATTTCATCAATTAGGACAGCCAGAACATATTGTTCCATTCCAGACCTGACAAATATAAAAGAAAACAGGAAAGGGCGAAAGCTTTGCACATCTCAACAGTCTCCACGATGTAAAAGAGCATCATCAGTATGAACATTATTTCATCATAGTATGAGAGGATGTTTATGAGCAGAGTCACTGAGACAGCAGTCAAGACACGATTCCTGTAGGTCTCCTGCCACAGGGGCTTGCCAAGGATGTGACTGCTGCTAGTAGAGGGGACCTGTGAAAGACGGGGTCACGGCATTGTGCTCTGTGTCCTGTGGAGATGTCAGGCATCCTGGGGTGCCTGCTGCCAGTTAAACCTCCAGAAGATTTAACATGGGGGGGGACTGGGCACCTGGAATGTCCCAGAATCAGAAATGTAACTTACAATTATGCCTGCCTCCTTCTCCTCCACTGCTTGAGATTATGAAAGTGTTTGAGAAACTAAAGATACTGCAGCAGTGACAATGAGTGCTTCACAGTTATTTGCCAGAACTCTATGATAAATCAAAGCTACTTCTGACATACACTGGAGTTGCAGAAGGAAAAGAACACTATGTTTCATAATTTTACCACTTGTTAATAAGCAGAAAAGATTATAGATGGGAAGATGTGTGTAGGATCAGGTGGAAAATGTGTCTAATCCATATTCTGTTAAACTTGTGTAAATTAAGGGCATTGTGGGCTATAAAAGTCTTATATTTAATAACGAATATAAACAAATTGAGAGCAATGACAGAAATATTTGAAAAGCAGAACATGATCACATTTAGGGGCTATGTCATCTCTGGCAGTCTCACTGGGCTGGAGATTCTTTTCTGAACACTGTGATATTCACCCAACAATACCAATATTGTTTCCTGTGTTTACTGGTTCCACTGCTGAATGAGTCAAAAATAGACACAATCACACATTAATGCCTGAAAAACCCCAAATTATGTCTCTAAAACAACCACTCAAACACATCCATTGCTGGTCTGCACTTGTGCAATTCAAAACTTGGATAACAGCAGAGCACATTATGCTGAGCGTGTTCTCAACACTCATCTAGCCCTGACCTCAAGACAATAAGCGTTTAATATGCCAAAAACTGGACCTTTTTTTCCTAAATATGGCAGTAGAGGTTTTTTTCTTCCTATTGAGGAAGGAGAAAGAATCCCTCAGGATTGTCCTTCTTGGAACCTGCACAGCAAGAGGACTGAAGATCTGCCACTCTGCCCAGATTTTTAAATCTCCCAGAAGAATATTCTCTACATAAATATGCAAAGGTTTTCAAATTTAAGTGCCAGAAACGTTTCAATATGAGCATAATCAGACCACAGGGTTGGGAGGTGTTCCTTCACTATAATAAAGGAGCCAGAAGGAAAAGGCACTGTACAGATAATCCTATTGCATATTATGAGGTTAACCAAGGAGACTTTACTCACGCATTCAGGCATCACAAAATGCAGTGAAAGATAGTATGAGCAGCATATAACTTACAATGTCATCATAGAACACTTAACTCTTTGTTATATAAGTTTCTTTGTATTTATGGCAATAATCATTGGTAACATTTTTTAGTTGGCTTCTGGAGAAATGAAAAAGTACTTTCAAATAATGTAGTCTTAAAAAGGAGCTTATATGAAGCTTCAGTTAGTGGCACAATTAATGGATAATACACAGGGAAGAATACAGAATTCATTAGCTAATAGGGATTACAGATTAGATATTCATAGGAAACATTTGGTATTTTATATTTCTGAGATGAATTAAGGTGAAACAATACACTGGTAACACTTATCATGAAGCATACAGTTATCAGTTTTATATCTATATGAATATGAACACAAAATCATTAAGAAAGTTATTTGTGTTCTGAATTTTAGTTCCAATAGAGAGATAACACAGCTGTTTACTGTATAAAAGAGATGTGTAATCACTAGCCAAAATGACTCTCACATACCCACACTATTACTGTTACTGCTGAATATTAGCTTACTATAATTTCATACACAACCTGCAACACTCCTTATTCATAGCCCACAGCGAAATGTTGCCTGTTGAAAAAAGCTGGTGTTTTGTCATTACTGTCTTCAGTCACTTATTGTTCTCTGCTCTTCCATGGGAGGAATATGTTTAGAAACAGCAGGGTTTTCCCTATGATTAGGTATCATAACAGCTACTAGTGTGATGCTCTGGTTCCTTAAAAGAATTAGGTATTGTTCCACAGAGAAGCACCATTGATGGATGGAGCCTGGCCAATGGAATTAAAAATTTATTTATATTATCTTTTGCATGGGTGTGATATAATAGCGATTTCAGAGAAGCTATGAATTCTCTCGGAAGGATGAAAAAATCCATTCCAGTTTTCAGAGTACACCTAACATCTCTGGTTGTGATACCACCAGAGACCAGGTGAGTTCTGCTGCAGTGCCACAGAAGCATTATGTCCCTGACCCTGCTGGGAAGAAAGTGTCAGTCCCTGGGAGCATGTACATTCAGATTCACAGCAGCCAGACTTCCTGCAAACAACATCCTCATTGCCATGAGGCTCCCTGCACTGAGGTGCCTGTGAGGAGAATGGACATGGCACCTGCAAATGGACACAAAGGACTTTACCACTTGTGTAACCTACTTGATTTTTACATCTGACACACACGTAAATGATCCCGGGCAAAGGAGCTCAGAGGACTGTGTTCTGGTTTCAGCCACGACAGACTGAAATCAAGAGTAGCTCAAAACCAATAAAAAGCCACTGATTATAATGCCATTGTCCAGAACATACCCATCCAAAATGGCAGCAGTCACCTAACAAGAGAACAGAAAATCTGTTACCAGCTTAACTGGCTTATTTTGTATTCTGTGTGATGCAGAGATTCTAAAAGTTACCAAAACACACCCTCACTTTTTCTGTAAAACCCACTCCACAGTAAGCAGCCCCAGCATTAGCTGAGAAAAACAGGAGTGTTTCACAAATCTCACTGGAGCACAATGTGGTAGGGTGCCAACAGGTTTTCTTTCACATGTATTTTCAGAGTCAAACCTTATTCAGCTTTGATCCTCTATCCACCCCTCACCCCCCATAGTTTATACATCAGTGCAAACTGCTACAACTACAGCAGTTACTCTCAGTTTCCTCTGACATGAGAAGTGTCTTCCATCACACCAGTAAGGTCCACACACGAGAGATGACCGGGATTCAGGAGGTGCATGTTGGCATGATCTGACTGAGAACACAGAACTCCCTCTTGGAAAAAGTGCAGTTATTTCTCCAACACCATACCTTTGAAACCATTTTTGTTTGTTATGTATACATGCCAGCTGGGTAGCAAGATCTGGGTACTGCATCTAATTCCTGTCCTCCTGCGCAGGCATGTAACTTCAAAACACTTCACTCGGAGCCTGTGAAAACTGTTCGCCAGAGAGAGGGAACACAGTCTAGGAGTACTAAAGATTCTGCTACTCTATTTATAGCTGGAGGCAGACATGAAAATTGTGTTCCATCCTTAAAAGACTGCTCCAAGGAGATTCAGGTCCCACTTGCACAGAGATGATGAGGTGCTTTTAACAGCTCACCTTGTAAGGTGCTCCCCTCCTGTGTTCTCTCCTGTCTCTGAGCTGAGCCATACCTGTCTGTGCTGCTACAGAAGCAGCTGCCACCACCATTCTGCTGCACAGCTCTCTGCTCTCTGGAACCAGCTGTACTAAAGAGAGTCACAAGGGCTAATCTTTCTGACAGTGTGGACATACATTTTGTCATTGATTTTCAAAGAGAGTGAGGTTTTGTTTCTGACCTAGAGCATGAACTAAGGAATAAGGAGAAAACAATTCAATAAATTCTACCATTTCTCAAAAATAACCCAGTGTAAAATAATTTTAAATTGCAGCAATTTTAAATACAGCAGGTAGGACAGTTTTTCTGATGGGATGATAAGGCAGAAGAAAGCTAAAAGAAAATACAGCTAAAACAGTTAAGTCCTCTGTCTGATATTCAAATTTTACTGAGTCTTGTCAGATATTGCTAGAAATGCATGTCACCTGGATGGCACTTATAAACAAAATATTTTAAAAATTAAAATAATCTAACGAGTTCATCCTGCAGCATGGGAGAGGTAATTTTCATATTTCAGAAGACAGTTTCAACCAGCCTGCTTAAATCTAAAAAGTCAATGCATATTTTAAAAAATCCACTAGGCATCTGTTCATTGTGTACAGACCTGGAGGCAACCACCAGCCAAAATCTTTGATCATCCAGCAGAATCTGGTATCTGAAGAGCACAAGAGGATTATCTTCATTGCTTTACTCTCAAACATGTTATGAAAATAAGAACTTCAATTAAAAAAGCATCTTGCAGTTGTAATGCCATTCGAATACTCTTGAAACAATGAGGCAAACTGGCTGAAGTATCCTTCACTTACAACCACGCAATTCTTTGAAAAGCTTCTAGGGCCTGTCCCTCTGTTGAGAGGGTGAATTCAAATAGAGTCCAAGAAAAGGAGGAGTTTGAAGAAAAAATGTTCAACTATTTGCCCAGAAAATGTAAGCAAAGGTTATGTTTATTTTTAAGTTAAGGTCACAGATACTATTTATATACATTGAAGAGGAAAATAAAATAGTCCTGCTTGTGCCACTTCAGTAGTTTAAAATCCCCGTTTATGTAGCAAGTTTCTGTATAAACTTCGTGAGCTCCAAATTAATGGTCACAGACCCGTCTGCAACCAATCAATAGATGATTGTACTTGTGCAGTTTTCATATTCACCAATTCCATCAATTATGTCCCTTGCATCAATTATGTCCCTTGCAATTCCAAACAAACTCAACGTTAGGTAACACTTAACCACATACTGGGTCTTTCAACAAATAAGCTGTTAATCATCGAATACAGAACATGAAATATCCCTTAGCAAGGATTTGAGGATTATCTCATCTAATTAGATATAAGCATGCTTTCTAATCTGTGGGTTTAAGCCAAATCCCAATAAAAAGATTTCCATTGATTTACATAGAGTTTTGGATCAAGCACTGGGAGAACTTGATTTTGCAATTCAAAGAGAAAGAGACCTTAATAAAAAGTATAACTAAATGATGAAGGAAAAAAAGTGGTGAACTGAGTTAAATCATCTGGCACAGAAAAGGGCTGGACAGTCCATATCCCTGCTAGGGTAGGGTCTTGAGAAAGACACCAGTGAGGCTTTCTGAATTTCTTTGATGTCATGCAAGTGTAACAATCCATCCAATCACTGGTTTTCAGTCTCCTGAAAGCAGAGTTGATTCTAGCAGACACACTAGAACACATTTTATTGTGTATAACTGCCAGCCATGTGCAGACACTTGACAATCATGGATGAAGATAAATAACCAAAAGGAAGTACAGCTATTGAAAATTGTCAAAGATTTGGACCCAGAGCTCTGCATAGAAATTGCATAAGCGTAGCCCTTAACCCATCTTATATAGTTTATTCTGTAACTGGTAATGGATATTTGTTAGTTACAAGTTTATTTTGCTTTTAAATGATTCTACCAACCAAGCATTCACTTCAGCTCTTGGGTAGTTATTCCACTAATAGGAACCCTGGTTAGCATGCTTTAAAGTTTATATTCCTCCATGTCCTTACTTAAAAATAAGAAATCATTCTGCCACTTTGTCTCACCAGAAGCAATTTTCTCCTCCTGTGTGTATTCACATCCTTGAAACACTACAGAGTAGTTGTCATCTCTTCTCTCAGAGGCCTCCTTTTCTCTTTTTCCCTGCAAGCTATGAAGCTTTATTTCTGTCACAGTGTCCTTCCAGGTGAGAAACCCTTTCATTTCAGACCATTCATAATTCTTCTTGCTTCTCTTTTAAATTCTCTGCAGTCTGTAACCTTTTCTCGGCAATGAGATACACAACTCCAAACAAGCAGCTATATAGTGGCAGATAAATAGAAAAGCTATTTCCTTTGGTCTACTGCAGTGGAATGTCCTTTGCTCTGAGTCACACTGGTTTTGTACAAGCAAAGAAGGATCAATAGGGAAATGAAATTTAATTTAATACATCATATCCATATGCAACTATTCATGAAACTGGAGATAACCAAAAATGTGAAATAAGTCTAATAAAAATTATTACATGCTTTTTGATAATTTGCTGCATAGTACAAGAGGTAGTTATTCCAAGGATATGCCTATTTTAAAATTGTTCAATTATACATGAAATGAATTATCACCAAATTTCTGTGAGAGAAAATGTATTAATGTTCAATTGAGCCTGAACCAGTGGCGGAACAGGTGAGAATAAACTGCTGGATACCCTCACTGAAGGTTTAAAATTGCATTTTAATGAATTAAGTACAGATTAATTTTTGTATGAAATTACCACAATGGCCTCTTTGGGTCCCACTCAAACTGTATTTCAGGAATAACTGCACACTACTGGATTGCTTATTCATTACCAGTCATGTCTGTGCTGGCCTGGCACCAAAGTAGTGTCCTTCCGTGGTGCAGCTATCTGCTGCTCATAGGAATGGCCATTTAAATGCAATTAGTAATTGCTGTTAAGTCTGACTATAAACCACAGCACTTCCCTTCTCATTTAATTTTGCAGTCCATCATTATTTGCTTGTTACAGTATCCGTAAAGTACTAATTCGCTGAGTGGCTCGAAGAGCATTCCAAGAGATAATTCACGAGGCCTGATTCTTCTCACTTGAATGCTTGTGCAGAATGGAGTTTGTCAGCTGAGGTCTACTGAAAAACTGGTGCAACAGGAGTTCAGGCTCAGTGAATGTAACACAGCCACTTACACCCAGTACACATGTTCACAGACACCATTGCTCCAATTACTGTCACACTGCCAGACTGGCAGGACTGAGTTGAAAACCCAAAGCTGGGGAATGGCAGCTTCACTGCAGCTTTTCTTTTGAGGATTTTGTCTACTATCTCTCATTAACTTGATGATGAAACACAATGCTGTAAGATGTGTGCAGATAAAGCCCAGATCTGCACTACCAGCTGTACAAACTATCCTACAAAAAAGTGCATCATTGATGAACACTACAACAGCAATTGCTGGAGCATGCAAACCCGTCATCCACGTGTTCCTGAGCTGCTGATTAAATTACTCTAATGAAATGCAAGAAGTTTTCCTACATTCATAGACTGTGCATACCCGATTCCACCTACTCTACACAGTTCCTTGGAATAAAGAAGGATATTGCCAGAAATTCAAAGTAGTAAACTGTCAGATACAGAAAAACCCCAAAGGTGAACAGAATTCCCAGATGCTCCAAGTCCTCATTACACACGTGCTGACAGAGTTTCAGTGCTTTTGAGCCAACTGCATTGCACTTCCCCCGTGTCAAAGAGCATGCACCTAAGGCCAGGTCCTCCCCTGGTATAAGGTGGCATTGCTCCAGTGGCTTGTATCTGTTAGCCAAGGTTCTAGTCCACATGGCTGAAAACATCAAGAAAAAATTATTTTGCTCCTGAGCAGTCCATGGTTTTGATCGCTAATTAGGAATTATTTCACATTCAACAAAACGTCCATTGACCACTCTCCTACACTCTCCTACAATCGGATCATTCAGGGTTATTTCTTAGGCTTATTTCTCTTTTTGAATAGGCTCATTTCTTCTTCCTTGTTTGCCTCCCAGTTCCTCTCTGTGGATTGTTGTCTCCTCTACACATAATTTCAGTGTCTCTAGGAGCTTTCCCATTCATTTCATGCCATTTCCCAGCCCTGTGATTCTGTTTTAGCTCTCTCTCATGTCCTCATTTCCCCCCCTTCTTCTGCTCTCACATTTCCTCAAGTAAAACAGCAAAACAGTTTTAGTATATTCAGTATTAAATTAACACGGAAAGATTGGAGATTCTGAAGGGCACACCAGATTTTTTTTTCTGAGGCTTTCTGTGATCTGTACCATATTCTCATTGAGGAGGTGCAAAAGTAAGGAATAGAAGACATAGATGAAGCAGTGGAAAGTAAAAGTGATTGAAATTTCTTAATGAAAAACAAAACAAAACAAAAATTCTAGTTTCAGGTGCTGAAGAAGTAACCATTAAATAAATTGCTCATTTGCCATATAGTTTAAATGTGTCATTAAATTCTTATACATAGTAAGCAGATATGGTTGTGTGAATCCAACAAAGCTAGGACTTAGTACAAGCTCATAAATAAGGATAAAAACTCCAGAACTAATACTAATTAAAGTCCAAGAACTGTATTGTGAGCTGATTTTTAGCCAGCCTTATCTCCTCCTGAAAATTTTCCACTAATGTATTTTCTGAGAAAAATAATATAACTCATGCTAAAAATTCAAAGGGCATGCATATAAACAAAAGATACTTGGCATTTCAGTTCTTCTCACGCACAGCTTTTACAAAGATGAAACAATTGCAGATAGATACACCCATCTACCTAAGAAAATAAATGGAGGTACTTGATCCATCCAAACTCCATTTTCTTTTTTTTTTCCAATAATTAACTAACAATTTAAAGAAAATACCTGATATACAGCTCATTATTTAGACTAGGATACCACAACATTATAAACTAAGACTTTCCCTTTTCTTTTTACTTAAAATATTCTACCTTTGACAAAAAAACCCCTCAGATTCTGCATGCCATTAGGCCTATTTATGTGAGTCATTAACTCTAAAGAAATGGGGAAAATAGGGTAACAGAGTCCAAGCAATAGTGAAAAAGTGGATAGTGCTTTTTGGCAACTCTGAATGTCCTTTACAAATCCTATTTGAATTTTTTCTAATTCAGTTTTATAAATGTGAATAAAGAAATAAACACCTAAATAAATTATTTCCCAAAGGTCATGCAGAAAGAAGGAATAGATTAATATATGCTTTAAACACCAGATTAGCTCTTAAAACATGGTGGCTCTTCCAGGAAGCCTCTTGTGCAACCTTGCACCAGTCACTTAATAGAATTTTATTTTCTGCAGATAGGAGTGAATAAAGCAATACCAGCGTCTAAGATCTGGGAGTAGAAACAACCATATGACAGAGAAGCAGAAGTGCCAAGAATAAAATCCATGCATTTAACTCACACCCATCTTTTTTACTGACATCCTTTTTTATCCCTCCTTGGATAAGCATAAGCATGTAGTTCAAAATATAGGATGATGCCTCTAGAAACAGTAGCATGTTGGGATAGTGCAGTAAGAGAGAAGCCTATTAAATAAAACAAGCATCAATTTCTGGAAGAGAAATTTATACAGCCTTGCACTTTTCTAAACAGTTTTCTTCCATTCTCACAGTCATTAAAATGCATAAAAATGATTATTTCCAAAACAGCATTACCATGAATTATCACCACCCATGTTGCCTAGCAACTGGAGTAATTTTTGAATAGTGAGCTATATAAACCAGTATTGGAGTTTGTGCAAAATGGGTGTTCATTTGAGGGTTTAAAACACATTCATCTTGGAAATCAGAGGCAGACAATGCAGCACTAATATAAAACTGAAATTCTCTTAAAAATATAAAATGGTACTAACAATTATGGCGTCTTAGCAAAACCCTTCTGTGGCAGATCTAAGCCCAACCATATTTGGTCAGGACAGAACTAACTCCCTTGCTCTTCCTTGAGCTTGCAAGTGCCCCTTTCCAATTTTTTGGAAGATATTTGACATTCCCATGGAGAAAATAATTCTTTCCCAGTCTTCTGAAGGATTTTTTCATACCTTAAGAGCAAAAGAAACTCATGACATAAAATGGCAATGTATTTAAGTCAAATAAAAATTCTATTTTTATATAACTCACTGAGCTGGAAGAACTTAGTGGTTCATACCATGACAGAACAATGTGCTTATTAAGGTTCAAAATAGGTCTGGAAATAGTGACAACAATAGTGACAAAGACACTGAGATATTAGAGAGAGGTTAAAAGTACATGTATGAAAGATACAAACTCTCAGAAATCAGGTCTGGTCACTCATTAGCTGCAAGTATTTACCTACTATAGTGATTCTTGTCCATTCTTTGGACCTCCGTGAAATTTGACTTGAATACAAGACAGGATCCCTCACACCATATCAAACCACATAATTTGATGTCTGAGAATTTCTGCATTACTTTCTTACAACTTCAGTAGACAAGTGCCTGCTAAAGCTAGTATCAATCTTTGTTACTATTCCCAAAATGGGAGCGTATTAGGGGCTCTTCCCAAGGGAGTAAGATTCCAATTGAATGGTTTCCAAGGCTTAGCCTTATGGGTAAAAATTAAAGAAAAGCAACACATGCTGAAAACCAGCATGTGTTTTTCATATGGACTGCAGGTGGAGTGGCTAATTCATACCTGGCACAGACACAGAGACCACTGAAGGCAACAGTGGCATCTGCTTATACCAGCTAAGAATCTGAACAAACTTTTCCCTGCAACTGCTACCTGCAGAGATAAACTGGATACAAAACAGAAGCGAATTTAAGAGCCTGCAGCCTCTCAGAGTTTAGAGAACCAAATTTCTGCAGTAAGAGAAAACCTATACATTGTGAGTTTCTGGGCTCCCAGGAAGCCATGCAGTGCCTACTGACAGGCTGCAATAAAATACTTAATGGCTGTGTAAAACTCAGATACAGAAAAGATGTTCCATTTTGTCTGCTGCTCTGTGGAAATTTACTGAGACCACACACAATGTGCAGAGCTGTCATATAAGAAAACACTTCCATTGTTTTCCTTTGGTCCCACTCAAAAAAGGCAGTTAACAAGAGAACACCCCTGGAGAAAGGGAAATTATCTGAGCTAGACTAGGTTAGACCAGGCTAGTCACTGGGCTAAACAAGAGGTGCCACTGAACACATATCACCTCTGTCTGTGGGATACTCAGCCTCTTCTACAGTGTAGCACAGACACATCCACATCCCCCATCCTCTCATCTCCACCAAGGAGCAGGACACAGCTGTACTGCCAGATCACTGAGCTAATGGTGTTTGTGCTCATCCAGCCTCCAAAACTCTTATTTCCATTGCTCACGGGAAAAAATACTTTCTGGATTCTTCTCAGCAAGAAGAATGAAAGGTTTTCTCCAAAATATACCAGTATATTTTTCAAATTATATTTTAAAAGTCCTCCTAGAAACAGGATATTGCCTCTTATTTACAGATGCCCAACCACTTCTTTATACTCTCTGATATCTTCTTATAGGAAGAATTCTTATTAGGAGTGAATTCAATAGGGGATTGTGGCCTGAAGAGGGCTTTGATCTTCTTTCAGCAGTACAGACATAGATGAGAAAATATGCTGACATCTCTGGCGGTGTAGGCTCAGAAGTGCAACAGCTTGGAGTCACAGCAAAAAGAAATTGAACACACAGCAAGTAGAAGATGTGTTTGGTAATGCTTTTCTCCTGGTCAGTCATTGCCAGGAAAGAAAATTGTTGTGTTTGGTAACTATTTCCTGTATGTTTAGTTCTAGCCTAGCGAGCATCTCTAACATCTTTTGTATTCCTAGAGGTGACCCTCTCTTCAATCCATAAAATCCAAAAGGAAGGAATACAGGTTTTTGATAAGCATTGCTTGAGTTACATTTTGTGAAGTGCAGAAATCAAGCTGTTTTCACACTATGCCTAGGTGCCTGATCCACAAAACATTTAATGAATGTTTATACATGGAAATTTGGTTAGTCATTAACTGAATTCCCATATGATAGGGCTCCAGAAATGGGAGTATTTCCAGAAAGCGTGTTTTAAGTCCAGATTTCCAAATAATTTTTGAAAATAAAGGTTGGAAGAGAAATAGAATTATAACCAATCTCAATTCATTTTTATTTTCCAAAATGAAGACAAAACCAAAGAAGCAATCTTGAATGAACGTGTGAAAATAATCATATTTGCAGCCTTTTAAATGCTAAAAAGGGTAAAATGCATGGACTGAAACACTGCTCTGTGGATGACCTGGTTCATTCTCCATGTCATCCTGTTGTTCCTAACTCCCAATGTCATACACCTGTCCCTCATGAATGGTGACATTCATTGGCAGTTTGACTAAATGATGCTACTGGAAGCCATTCCCATGATGCTAATTGCTACTCCCTAGGTTCTAGGCTAGAGAAAAGCAATACTGCCCACAAAATCAGAAACTTCTCAATAGGAAGGCAATGTGGGTAATGGGTAATGAATCCCAGCTTCCTCTCAGACCTGCACCCCCCTGACATGTGGGGTGAGGCAGTGATGAAGAGAAATGAGCACAAGACATACACACTAATTGAGCAGTTCCTCTCATCTCCCAGAAGCCACCTGCAGGAGCAAAAGCCACTGGTCTACTCTGGCAAATAGGACCTACTATTTTTTGCAAATGAAAGGCTGAAATTCAAACCATGCAAATATAAAACACAAAGTAACCTTAGATCACAGAAGGAATCTCACGACAAACATGCATGCTCATTGTGACATATATTTCCAAGAAAGTAAATTCCATACAATGGACAGCAAGATAATTTTCTCTACAGCACTGCATTATGGCAGCAATGTTCCTCTCCTTGGAACAAATATTAAATGCTCTCACATGCTTTGAAACATTAAAAAAATCTTTGAACGGTCACAGAAAACAAAACCCTAATGTGTTGAACCTCAAACCTTAAGCTCTTTCAGCCACCTGGGTCCTATTTCAGCAGGCTTCTTCCTTTGAAACCTATTTGTCAAACACAGTGCAGCTACCAGGGGTAAGGTCAGATCAGGTGTCACTGTACCTCAGGCAGCTTTTGCTGTAGCTCAAGAGGGATGCATTGACCCCAGCAGACTGTTTCCCTCCTTACCCAAATCTGCCTCAGGCTCAGACAAACAAACTGCTTTCAGGCATCCTCTCATTAGGCACAACCCTGACCACCACTTACTTGTACGGGATGTGTTTGCTTCCATTGACAAGGGCGAGGATGACATTGCCCAGCGCTGGCAAGGAGAGACAGAGTCCAGAGCTCCCCTCGCGGTTTTTGCTGAGCACTTTCACGCAGCTGCCCAGGTCAATAAGGTGCAAACGGCTGCGACCTCCAGACACTGCCATAAACAAAGAAAGCAGACAGTTAGTGTGGGCCTCCAACAGCAGCTTCCCAGGAAAGCAAAAGACTCACCATGACTTGTGAAGAGGAAACAACCTGGAAGCCTTCCCTAATTCCTGTTAGCAGACACGGCTGCAGGGGTCCTGCTAACACACTGTCAGCCTTTATTGCTGTACACTGCTGTACACTGCTGTACATAGCTATAGCTATAGCTATACATTGCTCCCTACTCCAGACTTGCTTAAAAACTGCCGAGTACTCACCCGCTCCTGCAGGCTTAACTCTGTGAGAGTCACCAATGAGACTATATTTTTCTAAATACAGCTGTATTAGCCTGTACCTGAGTTGCCTCTGTTTCTCTGTCTGGGAAATACAGGCTGGGAATTCCTGCTTAGAGAGTAAGGATACTTCTCTTATTTTTCCTGAATACTACATCTTAAGAAGAACCTGTGGCATCTGTGGGATGTTCAATTTTTCTTCAAGCCTATGTTCTTTCACGGTATCATTTCAGCTAAGAAAAGGTTTGCCATGCCATGGGTGATGGATTGTGAAGTAGCACCTCTGTTCTAAAAACAGTTTCTGTAAAACTGGCAATAGATCTTTATGGTTTTTTTTCTTGTTTACTCTGTATCAACACACTACTTTCAGAGTGAAAAGATGCTACCATTGAAACACCAAGATTAATAGATATTTGTTCTCTTTAAAAGTCTATGGTTCCTTATGAATCCAGGATGGGAACTACATAGATTTTACAGAAGTGCTTCTAGCTCTTTACTAACCCAAGACAATTTCCTAGCTGTTTTTTGCATCTGATCGTGGACCATTCCTCCCCATTCTCAAGACCTAGTTTAGAAGCAGTCTGTAGGAAAAGGCAGTTTTATTACTAGGATCCTAATTGAAAAGGTAATAGCAGTATATGAGGACACAAGCACACCTTAAAGAGCAGCAGAAACACTTTCACATCTGAGTTTACCTGTGTGCAAGTTAATTCACAGCCATTTTGACACAGGATCTCCACTTGCACATTTGGTAAGAAAAAAGAAAGAAGATGGAAGAAGACAGAAGACCTCCTATGAAAGTGATTTATACTATGGGATTTGAGAAGAACATTCCAAAAATGTATCCAGTATCTTTCAACAATTGTTAAAATACAGTGATTTCTGCTGCTTTAAAGTCCTGTTAGTTCTTCAGCTACACCAGATGTTAGGCAACACTGAACTTCTTTGTATTCCCCTCACAAGAAAGTATCCATACACACTATGGGCTCCTGCACTCAATGCAAAAAGTTAGGCTGCCTTGGGGAACCAATAGGGCATTTGCACCTCTGAATTGATCATGGAGGACCTTTGTCTCCCCTCTAAGAATCCTTAAAACCCTTAAAGAGTCGCTGAGTCCTCTAAGATCACTATCCTCAGAAGGCTGAAATTACCTTACTTGAGTGTCTCCCAATCATTTATTTAGAAAAACAAAGAAATGCATTTAGTTGCTACTGCAAATGACTGTAGACGACTTTACTGAATCATATGTAATAAATATTTTTGTTGCTAAGATTACCACATGTCAGGGAAACAAAAGAAAATGGAACAAATCACTACCTTTCAAAAGCTCAGTCATATTGTTCCCACATACACTCCTATTATACAGCTTGAGGAAATCCAGAATAAGGTAATTTACTGGTTGTTTCTTTCTAATTTACATGTTGAAGTAACATTTTTAAGATTGTAGATCCACTTGATTGATCTGAAATTGAAGTTATTTGTTAGGCAAGTTCTCCACTAATGTGCCTGGCTACTATAGAGGAAAGAAGTGGAACATCCTAACACTTGTTTTTTTTGTCTATGGTCACAGAGATTTTGCAGAGCTGACAGCTGAAAAATGACAGTGAGCCAGTTCGCCACAATGTCATTTATTTCAATGGTGCTAAGCCTGCTTCATGACATTTCTGGTAATGAATCTAACAAGGAGGTAAGTACAGTACCAATGCCTTATTCTAACAGTCATTTTTTACCAAAATCACATGTTAGCCAGCCCTTTAATCTCTTATCACTTAGAAGCTGTGTTTCTTTTTTTGCCCCTTCTTCCTATCCTTTTTTAATCCTGTTACTGGAATCTATATATCTCTACTATCTTCATGGGGTTTTTTTTTTCGGAGAAGTCCTTCATTACAGCAGGAGACAGTGCTAATCACTAGGCGCCCTTTCTGAGCAGCTGGAATTCTCCCTCATTCTATTATCAGTGGGATCTGACCCTGCCTAGCTTGTAAGGCCACTCAGACATGGGAACTTGAAGACAGGAGTATGGTATGGCCACGAGACAAAGATATAACTTGAGGCAGTGGGCAAAGCACGCCTTATTCTAAGCCAACAGGATCTTTTTCTGAAATTATAGCCACAAGAAAATAATATTTTCCCTTTTATTAATGGTATCTGAAAGTAGTAGATATACTATCATGTAGTAAAAAATATGGAACATTAAATAATTGCAATAATGATCCCTCAAAATCAGCCATTTTATTCCTACAAACCAGTCTGTTTGAGTATTCACTGTCTTCCTTTCCACCGCAGGGTGGTTAATTAATAAACCTTTAGTTAATTGAGATTTCTGCCTGCCAATTCCACAGGGGTTATTACTTAAACACATGCAAGCTGCATTTCCATTTAGAGCAACTTTCTGGTTTTCTCTCTTGTAAGTACAGTCAATGCAAATTTTCTTCATTTAAGCATTAGACATTAATACTGCAGTGGTGATCACCAACTACATATCATGCCTTGCAATCCATTCCTTATTACCAATAACCTATGCAGAGCCAGGAGCTGAAACATATGCTGTTTCTGCAGAATTGCTTAAGCCCATGAATTTAAAGAAGCAGATGTCTCTGGTGTCTTTCAAACAAACATTTTTCCCTGTAAAAAAATGATTATTTTTAAAAAAATATTAATGTCAGAGTTTTCTTTTTCAGCAGGGGCACTTCTTACATGATACAAATCTTTTATCACTGGAATTTACTAAAAAAAAACCTCTCTGTATATCTGCAGCCATAAACAATTTGGGAGACTTGAAACAGAAGACAAATATAATAAAAACCATAAACTGTGTGAGAAAAAAGAAAGCTTTGAATATTACAGAAATATATATGTAGATATGGAAGCACCTTTTCCTCATTTAAATGTGGGATATGAAAATAAAGATGAAAGCCAGTAAAAGAATACATGGCAAAGAGAGGGAGCAAGCCTATCTGAAAAATCCAGAACCTTTACAAAGAACCACGAGAGTCCTTTGTGCACACATAGCTGGGCCAGCAACTAAAATATCGTGTATCTCCAATAAAGGGTATAGTTTATGGATCGCCAGCACCACCTTCCACACACACTGCCCTATTTAGATGCCAAAGAGGAACAGTTAACATAAGGGTGGCAAGGAATTCCAGTCACCACAATATTTAAATCCGTGACCTCAACACTATCTGTAAAGATAATAAAAGCCAATTTGAAAAGCACCTTTTTTTTCCAGATACAGAGGCCCACACAGGTCTGAGAACTGCCAGTATCTCCACTAAAGAGCAACTAAATTGACAAGTGATGGTAATAATCCCCAGTGGCCTTTAATGGCCTTTGGTGGGTCTTCACCAGGCACATGGACAGTCTTGGTATGAGTGACCCCACTCCATGCTGGATGGAGAACTCTGCTAATTTTTACCACTACAGCATTTTGTTTGAAGGCCCAGTTTCCAGGCAGGCTTGATGGAGACAGAGAGGAGCAAGAGGACAGCTTACTTCCGCCTTTGCCGCTCTTCTCCATGCGGTACTGGTAGATGTGCAGGGTGAAGAGCATGTGGGAGTTGCGGTGATCCTCCTCATCGCAGTCGCGCTGGCTGCTGCGGCGCGAGGCGATGGCGGCGTCCAGGAAGAAGGCAGCCTTCTCTGCCGTAGGGGCGCGGAGCTCGCTCTGGTTCTGAAGCTGCAGTTAACACCGGGGAGAAACGGCTGAGAAACTCCCACACAGGTAAACTTCCCACCAGACAACTTCCCACAATCAACACACGGTGTGGAGACACTGGCTTCCACTGGGACCAAAAAGGGGGATGTGCCCAATGGAATGAGACCCTCCTGACACTGGCAGTGGCAGTAACATGCCCTCCAGCAGCCCTCATGGCTAGAAGTGGGAAAAAAAATTGCAGAAGACACATCAATCCGAAACTCATCAGCAGGTGGAAAACAGCAGTGGCAGGGCTACGTGTTACCCTTTAGAATGCGTTGGAAGCAGTCCACAGATAAATCTCAAAAAAGCAGGACTGAAGTTTGTGTTCTAACCCATGGCATATGAGGAGCAGCACAGAAGAGAAGCCTTTTCCTTGCTCCTTCATACCACGAGTTTATTATGCACCTGCTCACAAGCCAGGGCAATCCCTTAAATGGAACAAGGCAGGTAATGTACATGCATTCACATTTGCTGGACCTCAATCCCTGTCACCAGCCTGCTCTTAACTCTCCAAAGTGACAGACAGCATAGGAGGGCAGATATTATTAACCCCTCCTAATGTGAGGAATGCGTGCATGTTTCATGGCACCTAGGATTAGTTTGTCTGGGCAAGGGACACGTGACTGTGTAATCTGATGGCATTAGTTTTGGCAGTACACAGAACTGGCCCACAGCCCATAGGATAGACTTGTTTTGTCTGGCATAAAAACAGCAGGGAACTCCCCGTTCACAGGGTTTGTTCCCCTGCTATATAATATAGCTATCAGTTAAGTTCTCCAAAAGACAGTACTTCTGTTTTCTCTTTGTGACCACTAATCAGCCTGAAGAGGGATAAAGCTGAGGCTGTGCGTGGGATTCAGTGACACAGCTGAAGGCTAAGCTCTCTCAGGAAAGAAGGAAAGGGACAGGAAGGAGTTAACAAGGCCAGCAGAAGGCAGGCCAGTCTGTGGGCTGATCTCACTAATGTAAGCAACAAGAAAATGTGCGTACTTGGAAAGGTCCAGTGACAGACAGTATGACATATGGTGATCATTCATTTGCTATACACACTGCTGATTCTGCATATCTGTATGGCTATAATATAATATCTTCCCTTCATCTGAGGATTTGAAGAATTCAGGTGTAGGACACATGACTCCAGAATGTCTTGTAAGCACACATAAAAAGGCTTCTTTCCTTGCAATTTAATTCAGTCTTTCACACTGCAGAGACACATAGGTGTTTCATGGAGCTACCTCTTCTTCACTGATCTAAAATAATTCATTTTTTATATAGCTGTACTGTCTGTATCTATATGAAAATAAGCTACCATCGTGGAACATTTATTATTATTGCTATTGTGCTAAAACACCTTAGTAAATAATTAAGCTGTAAGGAGATGCTGGTTGTGACACAGTTATGTAACACACACAACGTAGATATGCGAATTCAGATCTTAACTGAGACATCCATCACCAGTGGGAACTGTGCAGACTCAAGCCTCTCATATTTACTAGACTGCACCAGTTACTAGACACCAGAGGGTGAGATCTCTTGTGATACAGTAAATATTTCATAAAACACTGAAGTCAGGAGTTAAGAGAAAATGAGAACCTTAATTGTTATTTAAAATCAAAACGCAACTTTGTAGTCCTTAGGTAGAATGGAAAAGAATGGAAAATATGACCTAAATATGCCTAAAAAGCTTAAACCACAAACAGATAAGACACAAAATTTATTACTTACTGTTTAAAATCTCACATTTCATGACTTGTATGGATGTGAGTCATGATCTCTAGATGCTTGGAGCTGGATATAGGGTACATGACCCTGTAGGTCTGTTCCCTTCTCCCTCCATTCCCCATCCTGGAATAGGCAGGGCTCTGCAGGTTCTTGACAGAAGCAGCCTTTGCCTTTCAGGTCAAAAGAATGTTTTCAAGCTCCATCATGCTCATTTGCTCCCTCTTCATCTACTCCCTCACAAACAGCAAAATGAAAGAATAGGTCTTTTTTCCCCTCAAAT
>VZTN01033430.1:99096-126044 GCA_013400515.1 Erpornis zantholeuca | reverse complement strand
AGAAAGAAAGAAAGAAAGAAAGAAAGAAAGAAAGAAAGAAAGAAAGAAAGAAAGCAAGCTTTTTTAACAAAGCTCTAGATTTCTAGTGTGCTGGTTGTTGTGATATTACATGGACTGCCTTTTATACTGGCAACTTTGAAATGTCCTAATGCCATCTCAGTGTAAAATATACATACACATCTCAAAATATCAAACCTGCACCAAAAAAAAAAAAATCTCCATGGAAGATGGAAAAGATTTTTTCTGAGTTTAACACAACTGTCTGTAACACAGGAGTGGGAAAATCAGTACTGCTTTGGACTCATGTGATCCTTTGAGAACTCATATTAATTTTTAAGGAGTTAATGCATTCACATTCATGGATTCCTTGAAGTATTTATTATCCTCATTTTGAGAAAAATGTAGTATCGAGGTAACTAGTTCTCCATACTAAATAAAAATTCATTGGCAGAACTGCAAAACCTAAACCTACCCATAAAGATCTCAGCCTTACCTATGACATTATCTTTTCCTAAAAGCTCTTCTTCCTTCTAAAGGTATCACAGTTAGAGTTGAAGTGAAAGATGCTCTTTCACCTCATCTACCCTGAGTTTTCTCCCTTTCTCCTGTTCCACAAGAGGGATTCAAGGGCTGTCTATGAGTCAAAGGAGAATTACGCAGATTGTCCAGTCCTCTGTATTTAAAGCGTATCCATAAACAAAGCAGTTTGAAGTATTTTGGCCTTGGATCTCCTTTCCCAATGTTGGACAGACTCTACTGCACACTAGAGAAATTATGGTGGATTTTTTACAACTTTTTCATTAGAGCATCACACTTCAACAAACTCTTTCAATGAATCACTTTCTTTTTTCCAATGAAAACACATTTTGCTGAGAAATTTCTAACCACTTGACTTTCAGAACAAGTTAATAACCTGGACTTAAATCCTAAATTCCTTCCTGAGGCATACTTCATCCTTTCAAGGGTTTGATCTGCCAAAAAAAAAATAATTTGGGAGTAGTACTAGAAATAACAATGTTTTATCATTTGTATTTTGTTAGGAAAGCAATATTCATAATGAAAATCCCCTGGCAAGTTTCTTTTGACTGCAGGGACATCTACTGGTACTCAGAAAAATTTCTGGACATGAAGAATAAAATCAAAATGACACTAGGTATGGGGCCCAGCAGCTTGACATTTTATTTCTAAGGAGAGACACAAAAAAGTGGATGTTCCAGAGCTCAAGAATGGAACAGTCCTCCCAAGGACTGTTTCTTGATGTCAGAATACATGGCTCAAATGGAGAGAGAGCAAATTCAAGTGTTTTAAAAGGCAAAGGAACTTGATCACCTGATGCAGGAGGAGGGGATCACTTCTCACTTTCTATTCCAAAGTGAACAAAAGACAGGAAAAGACCTCAACAGAGAAAAGAATTCAAGAATGCTGAGGGGTCTATAGAAGCAGCAGTGCTGGCAGAGGTAGTAGTGAGCTAATGGCTTGAGCTGTCAGACATCTCCTCCCTGAGACTGAAATGAAACACCAATAAAGTAAAACTAGCACAGTGGTGAGCAGAGGAGCTGAAATCCTGCACAGACCACCCTCAAGCATCCAACCCCCATCTCCTGCTTTGTTTGAGTGGTGAACAATTGATTAGTGTGTGTAACCTCCAGGAGATTGTATCCTGAACAACACTGGGGGGTGGCTACATCTTCCTGCTCCTCATTAACATATTCCTCATTCTGCCTCTACCTCTCAAATAGATGGTGTTTGCTTAAGAAAATACTGTGTAAGAGCTAAGGATTTTTATAAGATACTCATATAGCTATTTTTCATTGTAAATTCTCTCCTTACATGTTTTATTCTTTTGGGATTTAACTGCAAATTCATAAGAAGTACATAATATATACTACACTCATGAAGCATTGCCAAACATGCCTTTGAAGCAACACAGTGCAGAGTAATACCCTCAAAAGTTATTTATCCATAAGGATCTCTCTATTTCCTTTCTAAAACAAACAGAAAATCTTATATACTTTAGCAGAATTCTATGTGGAAATATGCACAATGGAGAAAGTATTGACAAACGTGTCCTCTCTTTAATAATGGCATAAGAGCATTTTGAAAATCATTACTGAGCATATTCAGATATCAAATCCTTACTAGATATTTCTGACATGAATGAGAAATATATCAAGAAATATTATCCAATGCCAATAATCTAATTCTAGTCAAAGTAAGAAATCTGTCTTGTCTAATGTGTTAAATTATTCTGTTCTCCTCTGCCCTTCAGTGAAAATCAAGAAGACGTATGTTAATGAGAGCCATCTCTCTGGACTTCGCAAGCTTCCACATTATCTATGCCTATATCCTGTATCCATTTGGAAAAGCACTGGGAGCAAGTGAGTTATGAG
Organism: Erpornis zantholeuca; assembly: GCA_013400515.1. NCBI lineage: Eukaryota > Metazoa > Chordata > Aves > Passeriformes > Timaliidae > Erpornis > Erpornis zantholeuca. The sequence goes on along the minus strand of VZTN01033430.1, from coordinate 123,654 downwards.
CCATGAAGAAAAAAAAAAGCATGTCACAAATATTGAAATTAAATGCAAAGGGAAATTACAAGTACTGGAAATATGAGCTGTCTAACAAATGACAGATAGTAAAATAAGGCAAAAGCTGGAAATGGCAAATAATACAAGAAGACAAATGCTGGGAAGAAAACACAATAAAATAAGACAATGAAAACAAATATAGAACTAATGGCATCATTGATCCTAAGGATTCTTGAAAGAGTAAGACAAAAACACTGAAACAAGCAAAGCTTTAGGGCAGATGCTAAATTAAGGCACAGTACAAAATAAGACATCAAAAGATTCACTTAGAGGCTTGATCAGAAGCATCAGATGTGTCATTGATGAGCTCTTTGTCCTTTTTTTTTCCGTTGTTGTTGTGGTGGTGGTGGTGTAACTTCAGTATACTGTATTTCCCGGCATATAAAAGTACACTCAGATACTGTTTTCAGGCCTGTAGAAATTTTTTAAGATCTTTGGCCATTGTTTTAGGGTGGTCATTCAGACTTTGATTTACACCTTGATTAGTCTTAATGACTTACAGAAAGTACACTTGCTAAGCAAGGCAGAAATTTCTCCAAGCTCATTTATTGATTCTAAAGGAAAAAGAAAGAAGAGCCCATGAAATTAAGGACGAAAGGCCACAGTCTCAGCTGAGATATATGAGTTAGATGAGCTTCTGATTTATATTACTTAGGAACTCGCCTTGAGGTTCTGTCCCTCACTGGAGAGAACTTCTGGGAGTAAGATCCACTAACAGAGCAAGGTCTAGGGAGGAAATAGGTTTGTAGTTAAGAGCACTATTTACTTAGCCTTATTTACTCAGCCTAACCTGAGGCAGCTTCATCAGTCATCTGTTCTGAGCCATGCTTGACTGGACACTCTCTGTGCGCTGACTTTAGGTGGAACCAAGGGAAGATACAGCAAAACTGAAAAGGCTTGGAAGTACCTACACCAACACATTTATGATAAACCTTACTAGTGCGGAACTAATACATGAACATGAAACTATTGGAGATCTTAAGGAAAGGTAGAAAGTTGACTTACATCAACATAAAGACAAAAGTGGAGAAAACAGTAAAACTCTCACCAAGACAAACACTAAAATTATGATAGTTAAATAAGTAAGAAAACTACAAGTAAGAAGACTACAATGATTATTCGCCTTCCTAATATTTATTGATTTTTGCTTGATTTTCACTAATATAATTTCTTCCTGAGTCAACACACCACCAAATTATTTTTGTACATTGTATTGCCACAGTATGGACTCTAATATAATAATGGCATCAGGTATAATAGATCAAGAGATTACTGAAAATTCAACTTAATTTTACTCAATATTCTAAAATTTGTTAAACTAGTGCATTCAAAGAGATTATCTTTTACAAATATTTACCTTTTACTTAGAAAAGAATTATCTATAATTGCTTAAGAGGTGCATATAACTTCAAATTGCATTGATTTGTCCAGGTTGCCTTAATCACAGGGATTTTTCCTCTCCAAACCAATAATGAAACATGAGCGTCATTGAAGAGGGTGATTTCCAAGACTAAGAATTTACAAGTTTGCATAAAGAATGAGTCATATAAAATTAATGCTCAGCCACAGGATTCTTGAACACATAAAACTTTTTGTCATCTGCTGAGTTTGCACAGCCAGATTAATGTACATGGGACTACTTGCTTACACTCTGAGTTGTATGATTTGTTAATAAATACATAAACAAACATGGCTTCAGTCATGGCCATGTGTAATTCTTCCCACTTTCCTGCAGAACAAGCCTTTGAAAATATATCTGAAAAAAAAAGGCAATATTTAAAATGACTGAAGAATTACATCTGAGATCTTGCTCTAGTCTAATACGAATTCTCTTTGTGAAATGACACTATTTGTTTCAAGGACATATTCTGAAGGGAGTAAGAAAACTATAAATATTAATATTTTAAACTCAAAGAGAAGGTTACTACAATATTTCAGACCACTATAAATACTCTTACATAAATGGTAATAAAGCCAAAAATTACAAGCCCATTTATATTTCCTTGTGGTTAAAGCCATGTGCAGAATTAATTCTGTAATTCTAACCAAACCAAAGGTGGCATGTCAAGATAAAAGCATTTGTATTTTAGTCTTCCACTCTTTAGAGATGGAAAGAACAAATTACCAAGTTCATAGTACCATGCCTTTTAGATAAAGATCTTGATGTGCTTCATAAGCTTTAATTAAGCTTCACAGCATGCCTACCAGTCAGGCAGAAATCTTATCATTTTCAGAAAAAGCATGGCATGGCCTTCACTCCTTGCACAGTTGCTCTGACTACATATTGCATTTTCTCTGCTGTGATGTATTGCAGAGAAATATAAAATAAAAAAGCAAAAGGCCCCGGTGTGTCCAACATCTCTTAGCTCAACTTTTTTTGCTTTTGTTTCTTACTTTTTAGATAATACGTTACATTAACTGTTGTATTTTTAACTTTACCACTGAATTTGTGTATGTATACCTAAAGTGATGTTTAAAGTTAGAATGAGTTATAATTTAGGTTGCATTTTCCTCTGGAATCAACTATAGAAAATACATTTGAGAAAAGCACACAGACTATACTGGTTTTTAAATGCATTGCTACAGCAGTTGTACTTCTCAGAGCACAAATCCTTTTTTCCCCACATTTGCATGCATGTAGAACAATACGACCTAAATTTCTTTTGGGATACCTCAACCCCTCAATAAAAGAAAAGAGCACCATATTAATAAGTGATCCTTTTCCTTCTTCAGAGTGTGCCTAAAGGTTTATGCTTCTTTTAAATACAGTGCTATAAAGCAAACCACCAAAGTTAGAGGGACATATTCATTAGCTTTTTGCTAACTGCAGTTGCAATTTTAGTGATCTTGTGATACTTCTGACCAAAAACATGTTCAGCTGGATGCAAAGTATTGGAACTGAAGTTTGATATTTTGTCTATAAATAAGAAAAACACATTTATGAAACACTGGATTTAAACCAAAGTGCAAATACCTTGAAAGAGACACTAAATTATGAAAGTATATGTGATCCACTTTCCTAGGTATCTATGGTTCAGAGCAAGAATTTAAAAATATGTATGAAACACATGCAGCTCAGTCAACAAAATATAAAGCAGAAGAAATACTGTGCAGTATGAAAACTTTGCAATAAATTGTAATACTTGATGAGTTAAGGAAAAACTCCACAGCACAGTTATTAAAACATGGAGATGTGAGTAAAAATACAAAGCCCAAGGAAAACATATTTGGGATAAAGAAGTCAAAGTATTTCACAGAACTATTGAGACAGTATGTATTTCCTCAATTTATTTGAGACACAGATAATGTTAGCATTTAAAACTGAACTGGAAGGCAATGTTTTCTTCAAAGCCAAAACAAAATGGAAGCTGGTACCATGAAGAAGTTCCTGTTTTACTAGATCAGGTTTTCCCAAAAGGATAGTGTAAATAGTACTATAGTTTAGCACAGGATCACTTCATTGGCTCTCCTGGGGGCAAATGGTCAGGTTCATGTGCTGGCCAGGAGATGCCTCGATCTGTGACCCTCCACAGTGTTATTCAGTGCCAAGGTGAAGGCAGAAAAAGTTCCCTTTCTAATCTCTTTATGGAACTACATCTATCCCAATGTTGATTAAAAAGTTGTCTGTAAGAATTTTTAGCTTACATGTACTTACTGCAATATCTTCTGAGAAGGCATATGTATGCAGGTCTTTGTCTGTATGTTTGCTTACATTATTTTTTCTGTTATGAACACAAATGACTTGAAGCTATAATTGCTGAACTTTATTTTAATAAAAGATGTTATCTATAAAGCTAGATATACCTAGCTTTAATCAATCACACATAATTTTTTTCTGGCAGGAAATATTCAGTGTCATTACAGTGTAGCGGTATCTATGAAATATGAAATGTTAGCAAAGGAGGGAATCTGTCTATGAATCTGTATTTTTAATCCCATCACCAACAAAGTTTATTTTATAATGGAGCTCTGCTTTCACAAAAACCTCTTTATTGCCTTTCTCCCTAGTGGGCATACCTGCACTCCAGTTCTGGGTGGTGCTCTGTCAGAAGTGTCACTTTGGGTTATGCAGCTTTGCGGACTGACAGGAACTCACTCCAGCTGGATCCAGCCGCAGTGAGACGCTGCCTCTTGGGGAGTGTCCCTGCGGAGGGACAGCTGATGGGCTCAGTCTTGCCCAGTGCAAGGTAAGCAGCTCCCAGCCCTGCCTCTTGCCGCAGCGGCCAAACCCTGCCAGGCCGGGAACATGCCCCATGCTCGCTGCTGACAGGCTCGTCACAGGGATATTGAGTGCTTGCTCAGCTGCTTTGCTAATGGATAGGGATGAGCTGGCAGCGCGGCCGTGCCAGAACGGGGAGTGTGCTGTGCTGGGAGCCCAGCCCTGCGAGCGCTCCAGCAGGGCTGTGCCCCTGCACCCCAGCACGTCAGCCTTCCCCTTCGCCCATGCAGTGACACTGAAACTGGCAATTAGAGAAGTGCCATTACCTCCCTTCCCGTAATACCTGCCTTCAAATCATTAAAAAAAAAAAAAAAAGAAAAAAGAAAAGGAAAAAAAAGTCTTCCTCAGCCTTTCAGTTCTTTAGTTTTGTGGTGTTTCCTGCCTTCAGGCATTTTGTGTTACATGACACAGTTTGCCAAAGCATTATTTTATCACATGGGCCATTCACTTAAGAGTTGCATTCAATGACCCTTATGGGTCCCTTCTAACTCATGATCTGTGATATATGAGTATCTATCTTATTTTAAAATTCTTTTGCATGCAAACAGAAAAATTAGCTGATTGCTTGCAGTCCACAGTGTATGAACTGAAAAATCTCCATCTCCAGATTCTACACCTATGCTATACACCAGCTTAGCCTCTGTACAAATTTATTTGACCCTCTTAAGACCATTTGGTTGCTGAAGAGATAATAAGAAAGCATTAATAATTTCATAATTTGCAAATTTTAAAAATATTTAAGAACATGCTGTCATGGCAATAACTACTTGTGATAGCAGCTCCTAAAAATTCTCCTGAATTTATTATACAATTAGCATAGATGTGATTCCCAAAAGAACCATTTCATAGAGTACTTTTGAGGGCCTAGTGCCAGTGCATTAATGTTTTTGGTGCTATAAAATCACTGGAATTAGAGTCTCTGTTATGAGTAGAGACATTTTCTTTGCAGTGAAGGGAAATCTAACTGATTTTCATGATCAAACCTTTTACTGCTCCTTGGAAAATATGGTACCTGAAAAAATTATGTGGTAGGGGAAGTAACCCCATACTCTATTTTTTTTTTTTTATCAACAATAGTAAACTTTCATCTATTTCTAGTAACAGTGTATTTTAAATCAGGTCAGACATGGTTTCAAAAATGGTCAATTCAGCATTTAACTCACAATAGCACTTACCTGTAATAGTCAGGGAAATCTGCTGCTTTATTGGCATACAGGATAAAGAAAAAAAATTGAGCTCTCATTTAAAACTTGGCCTCCAAAGGGGTATTCTGATGTTCACCTGGAGGAGTATGGCATAATTTAAATGTGATTTTTATATGCAGATATAGAGTTTTGAAGCAAGGAACATAACTCCTCATTAAATCATCATGAGTGCTTCACTTGTAAAAAGCTGCTTGCCTGAGCATTCTGTCAGTAGCTTAGTTATGTTCTTCAGCCTGACAGATGTGGAATAGTGTGTAACAATAAGACACTGATGCAGCATAAGCTTATTCAGCACTTTTCTGATGGCAAAGTGCATTAATGGGAGAGTTGTCACTCCCATTTCAAGTATCCCAAGACAAAATGGAAACTACAGCTCAGAACAGCAAAAGATATGTCCATCCTACATTCTTATGTTGTTAAATAGAAGTGGCACTTCAGGCAACTGTTTAAATATCTTGCAAAATTTAACTGGAGAAATGAGTTAATTTTTCATACTTCAGATAAAAGGAAAGTTTAAATTTCAAACAATATTTTCTTATTCATCAATCAAGAACATCAGCTATCAAAATTGCTAATCAACTGCTTCCAGAACAGGGAACAAAACAATCCCCTTTGTCATAGAGTAGCTGCCACAACAAAGCCACTGCTGCATTTCACTGGAAACACAGTACAGGGCCCTGGGAAATGTGTCTTTGGAAACCAGGCTACAGATCTTCCAGATACTGCTAAGACATTAAGAATCAACAGTACTAGCAGGTTGTCAGTGGGCTATTTTAAAAATTTAGCAAGCCCTTCTACATTAATAATTAGGAAGAGAACCCAGTCTCCAAAAATTTAGCTTACCAAAATCAAGAGCAGCAGTTGACACTGGCTGTGGAAACAACAGTTATAGTCCATTGCAGGTTTACTTCACAAACTAAATATTCCTCCAATAAATTGTTTGAATTGGCATTGGTTAACAACCAATTGAATTTACAACTATACAGGTAGCAATAAATTGGCCAACTTCAGTATGAACAAAATTGAAATTAAACTTACTCTGAGCCCAGAGTAATCCAGAAACACTCCTCATGTGTGAGTTTTCGTTTCCCATCACATACTTGTGGTTTTTCATGCACCAGAGAATATATCACGAGTCACAGGGTGTATCTACGAATCTGGAATGACGCAAGTTTCTTAAGTCTTAAGGATTTATCTTTATCTGGAATAGAGTATCAGTGAAGTATCCTGTACCTGTGATAGGTAACTCTGCAAAAAGGAGAGAGAACTATTACCATTCTTTCACTGAGAAATGCTTGACTTTTACTTTCTTTCAGGCAAAAGTCACTGCTAGAAACAAGAAATTCAGACACAGAAAGAAAGCAGCAGAGAAAAAACGCAGGATAAAACCATAAAATAAAATCAGTCATGTTGCCATTATAGCACTACACGGGAAAACACTAAAGTAATTTAGGTTAGGAAACACATTTTGCATAGCAAACATTAGAATATAATTCTCCTATTCCACACATCACTCTGGGTCTACACTACTTGAAGTACAGCTTTTTAACTTACGTTGCTTATTAATTGGAAAAAAACATACACAAAAAGAAAGTCAGTGATTGTTTTTCAATTAGGTACCATGTGAAAAACAAACTTTGGAATCAAAAAACTACCAGCTACCAAAAAACATGAGTTTGGCCAGCATAACTACAGGGGCAGCACCCTTATGCAAAAAACACTGTGTGCTGATTTGAGAGAGACATAGCAGTAGTTAATAGAATGGATTCAAGAAGGCTAAAACCTATTAAGCAGTGCAGCCCTCCTCAGGAAGAAAAAGGAGCTAAGTGACTTGTTCCACCTTTCACCATTTGAACCCCTGTCTTCAGAAGTTCTGGCTCTTTGGCAATATGTCATTTCACTCTTCTCTCTTAGGTCTGAATGTTCAGGAAGCATGACACTCTTCTTTCCAGAAGGAGAATTAGCCACAAGGATCACTCTCTCTTCCATCTTCCATCCCATTTTTTTTGTCTTTTTTGAAGTACATTTGCATGTTCTTCCATAGGAGTATCCCAGGAGGATGAAAACTGAGCATTCCTGCTCATTGCTGTGATACTTGAAGAGTCTTGCTTCTTTTTTTGCATTTTCTTTTTGTCTTATCTACAAAGAGATATGAGGAAAAATAACTGAGAACATCACCAAAACAGTTCTTCCTTCAAAATGCAGCATCCTCATCCTACTTGACTAGCAAGGAAAATGACCAGAGGAGCTCAAGTACCATTGTCCATTTCCCTACATATGTCTAGAGAAGAAGTTGCAAGTAAATGAGGCTGATTTGCTCTTAGATATATTGTAGGCAGGGAAAGGGAAAACACTTTCATATAACTAAAAACTAGTTGAGCATTCAGAAACTGACATGTACAACATTTTAGACTTCAAGAGGAGCTATTAAATGTCATATGGGTCAGCAAATAGTGTCTTGTAATGTCAAGCAGCCACCGCACTTGAACTCTGTAACCACACTGTGACCTCTGGATTTATCTCACATTTTGAAGCATATTAATTCCTCTGTCATGAACAACCAGGCATCAGAGGAATCTGTTAGGTCACAGGAACACAGAAGGTAGCAGTGACTTAAGCACCTTCTCCGAGAAAGCCAATAAAACACAGCTTGCCCTTAGAGCAGAATGTACAGGCACCCAGAGGCACTGCTGGCACCTTTAGCTTTTCACTACACTTGGGTATGTTTTCTTCCACCCAGGAACAGATCCTCCTTTGCCTGACACTGATGTAAGAGGAATCATAGCCTGAAGGACTACAACCTTGCAATAAAGAAAAGAGAGCAAAAAGTTGTGTCTTGCATGGTTGGTTACAAGTAGTGAAACAAACCATAAAATCCTCAGCATCAAAAAAGTCTTCCTCTTTCTTCACGAGATTCCTTAATTTCTTGGCAGCATTGCTCAAAATCTTTGCATGGATCTCTCAAAACACAAGCTCTGTGCCTAAGGAGACAATCTGAAATTTTACACTCAGAAATGTTTTCTACCAGACAATGAAATCCTTTATTTTACTTAGAATGATTTTGTTCTTTTCCTAGCTAGTTTCTGAAAGGTTATCTCAGTGAGTATTTTCAGCACAACATCAGTAAAGTTAATTATTAAAACAAAAGCTTCCATGCCCAGTTTATTTAATGATACATCAACAAACTGGCAAGAAATGCTCTTTGTAGGTGTTTAAAATTATTCAATGCCATATCTACTGTCCACAGATGGCATTTATCAATTTTTAAAATTTTTCCAAATTAGGGATAAAAACACATCCTCACCTCCAGGACTTTAATCTGGATTGTACTCTAAAGCATTGCTGCAGATTAGGTCGAATCCTTCACCCTTTAAGAAAATCTCTCGTATTGATGCAATCTTGGAGAGAATTTGCAAGAGACCCATGGGCTGCTTAATAACAGCATTATTATCAAGTGCCTACAAAAAAAAATATTAGTGCTAAGACACTTGACACAAAAGCTACCAAAATTAGTTATGTCCATAACGACTTCTTAAAACCTGAAATATTTACGAATAATCCAAAAATGCAGAAATCAAACAGTTCCTTGAAAATATAACAGCTATTTCAGCTGGCTTTGAAGAGACAGACCAGAAGGGAAAAAAATAAGCAGGAAGGTCAGAAGCATGTGTGGAGCAGAGAAGGGAACAGGCACTGAAAGTGGGATTCGTTTCACTTCCTTTCAGAAAATCATAGAAAGGAAACCTGAGATTGTCTTTGCTGCTGGAAGCAAGAAAAAGGCTGCAGAAATTGCACTTTTGAAGCACCTGTCCTAGGCATTGCCTTTAGAATGAGATAACTGGATCCAGAGGTGACAATTTCTCTACTCAGAACATGAAAGAAGTCTTATGACAAGTTTAGATGAAGACATCTATATTTATTTAGGTTATCAGGCTCTACAAGAAAAGAAAAAGAAAGTCGGTGGATACTTAGGAGAATGGGACTTTGCTGAAAAGCAAAAATCTTAAAACTGCTGGTGACTTTGATGTGCCCCTGGCTTAGACTTACTCAATAAATTAAATGAGAAGTGTATGAGCCAAAAAAAAAAAAACCAACAAAAAACCACAGAGCCCTTATGGTTCCTCTCATACTGAGGAAAGCCCCAGATAAAACTGAGAATAGAACCTGATCATTTATTTGATAAACTGCCGCTTCTATTCCCGTTCTCACAGAAATTTCTCACAGAAAAGAGCTTTAGGCTTTATTAAAAACAGCATATATGTACAGGTTATAACTATAAAGAAAGAGATTGCCCTGCTTTTCAGTGCTGTAACATGCACATGTAACATATCCAAGCCCTGTCATGGGCAAACTGTGCTGGCATTTATTATCACTGGCACTTGGACTAGATGATCCTTCTAAGTCACTTCCAACTGAAATATTCTAGAGTTTTAAAGACTTTTTAGAAGAAACACAGAGCTTTCAATGAATACTCAAATAACAGACATTTGAGACCCTCAAGGAGTCAACAAAAAGAAAAGAAAAATTCACTTCCTGCTTCTTGGAAAATCAGAATAGTTCAGTCCTGAAAACAAAGATAAACATTCCTGGAAAGAGCACACAAACACCAAGAAACACATACACCCAGAGACATCGTGAATATACACAGCTGGAATGGCATTACAGACCAACATTTATTGACCTCCTCTGGGCCAATGGGCTTCATAAATGTTCTGAAACATCTGTTAATGACAAGTCTAGGAGTCACGTCCCTTAAGTAAAGCCTAAGTTCATGCAAATATCCTCTTCCTGCTCCTCCAGCTGTTTTATTGTTTCTGTCAGCTGTCGAGGCTTAGGTGGTGGTGCTTAAATGGATGCCAAGCTTAAATAAATCAAAACATTTTAGCCAATTGATGCAATTGCAAGAACATGAAAAGTCTAATGCAAGCACACAGAAAATGATTGACAGAAAACTACCACCAGACCAAATACTGTATAAGCTGTCAACTTAGGGCAGCAAAGTTTTATTTGTAGAATACCCTCACCTACACTGTTTTTTGATGCAGGAGATTTAGCAGCCTGCTTTCATTAAATAAGTTCCCCCAAAAAAGTCTTCTTTCAGCACAGGTAGGCCATTGGATTTTGAAAATATCTTTGTGATTGTTATTAAACAATGCTTTTATCTAAAGCATGAGGAGAAAAGGTATTTCGGCCACACAATTTTTAAATATTTTTTTCTGGAAGGATGAGTAACTAAATTAAACTGAATACTCATCTGGATAAGACAGGCTGCGAAAAGTTATCTTCTTGGCCTTAAAAGGTTAGATTTTCAGAGTGTAGCAAAATAAAATACCTTTTTTAAGAAACACCTCCTGGAGTTTACACTCCAGGAAAAAAATGTAAGATAAACCAATGAGAAAGAGGTGAGATTCACCACCCCAAGGCTGCTTGTTTTGTATTTACCTGTTTTGCTCTTTAACTTGAATCTTTATGGCTGCTACAAAGGGAACAGGTACGGTTCAGCAGGCAAGTGTTGGCTTTTTTGTAAGATGGTTTGGGTTCTTTTAAATTTTATTAACAATAATTCAAATGAAATGTCTCAAGTTCTGTACTTCGAAGTTGTGCTGTTTTTCCATCTCTACTGACAAAAGGTATGGAAGGAATTTCAAACCTTATTTTTGAAAGCATTTATTAACAGTATAAAAACTTCTGTTACTGAGAAAAAATAATCAGAGTAGCATCTTCATATTTTGAACACCTTCCTTAAATGCACACTTAGATGTCCAGAAAATCCAGCATGTTCTTAATGATTTTTTTTTTAATAAATACAGCTAAATTTTTTTTCCCAAGATATCGTTAAAAAGATGTGTTTTATTAAACTGCAGAGTACTTAGCACCTTTCTCTTGGTGGTTGTCCTTGTTTTGCAAGTCTCTGTTCTGGCAGTGATCAAGTTAGATGGAAAACACATATAAAAATATCCCACTCTTCAGGATAGAGCTGCTTTGGCAAAGGCAGCACAAAGTCTCTCATACAAGCTTTGGCACCAAGAGGAAGGGAAGGACAGAGCCATTTTTTCCACAGCTAAATAAGGTTCCCAGGAACTCAAGTTATGCTAAGAGAGAATAATATGTGCCAAGAAGTGTCTAGTCTTCAAGACTTCATGCATTTTCTGTAGAGGCCATAAAAGAAATACCTGACTCAGGGAAATGTATGCACATCCAAAATTTCTTCACTCTTTGTAAAGTTCTTCAGGGATTTAGACAGTCATACCTAAATGCCTCTGTCTTTGCAGCACTTCCTCCCCAGGTTTGAATTCATGAGTACACTGAAGGAAACTTCTCTTTAATTTCTTTCTTGCCCCCTTAAACCCTCTGTGCCGGCCTGAAGTTAAGAAACACAGAATATGACCAACTAATGCAAAAGCTGATCAGCATTTACTTTGATTTCCCTTTCAAATGCAAATTAGGAGAGAAATAGTATCTGAGCAATTATTTTAAAATACTTTTCATATCTTCTAACTCTAATACAATCATTAATGGCAATTTATGGCAAATAGTTACCAAAGATGGTAATAATTTGGTCCAGTTGTTCTACCAAGAAGTCATGTGTTCTTCTCCAGCACTAAAAAATGGTCATGAAAATTTAAAACTGCATCAAATAAACACCACTATAAAAAATAAAAATACCAAAAGATCTCTTGAAATGTGCTTGTGTATGAAGGATAGTCATAAAAATATACCGGCATATAAAAACTTCTACCCATAGATTTGTAATACAGATGGCACCTTAAATTAACCTAAGTATATTTTAAAGGAATTCTATGAAAAATAAGAAATGCTGATCACAACATTTTTTATACTTATGTTCTATAAGTACTTGAGGAACACACAGAAGAAAAATCTATCCTCGAGAGTGTTTTAATAAAGCTGAGTATTTAAACAGCTGTTTGAAAATATATGTCAAGCTGCTCATCTGAAATGCCACATTCACATCCTCACGAACACCAAAACACAGCTGAAGACTTTCAGGCACGGATTTGAATGATAACAGTGACATCGAGTGGTCGTTGTTGTTAAATGCTGCTGTGTATTGGCATGAAACCCCTGCTATGATGGCAATGCCAATGTGCAGACAATGTGAGTAGCACACAGTGCTAAATCAGCTCGTACTGCTTCTACAGCAACTACAGAGGTGAATTCATTGCAGATTGTCAGCAGGCTGTTTAAGTTCACAGTTTGCTCCCCTGGACAGCAGGACAGCAAAGATCACTCAGTAGTCAGGGATTCAATGAACCACATGTGGTTTCGGTGCTCATTGAATCATTTCCTAATATGTTGATTCTTTCTTCACTCCCTTCCCCGGGCACACTGCCACAGTGAGACAGGACTTATACTAAAAATTCCCCCTTTTTTACTTCTCTATTTTTTCATTAGTGTGTTTAATTTCTACTTTTAAAAATGCTGCTTGCACATAAAAGCTGTATGTAGCCTTAGCTGTGAGGGCAGACATCTTCCGGCACTGACAAACTTCAGAAATCACTGGAATTCTTCACAGGTTTGGGTGCAAACATGCGGCTCTCATTCAGAGCCTCAATAATACATTCTCTTCCCAAACACACTTCCATATCATGCCCTGTATCTGCAGGCTGTGCCTTCAACAGAAGGCTCTCATCAGTATCTAGAGCTACATACTGAGGGAACATTCTAAAAGGCCAATGCAAAAACTTTGATCTTCAGATTTCATTGAGGGAGTGTTTTTTTGTCTGTATGACATGTAACAGCTTCTGCACATGGTCTGAGACTTTGGAGGAACTGAAGAAGAATAGTGCAAAACGAAAGCCTTTTTATCATTGTAATAACAGGCCATATGGATAAGCAACCCCCTTCTCAAAGTCATATGGCATGCACAAAACACCCTGTTTCATTTGCTTGTTGTTTTCTTGTTCTGATGTCCCCAAGTCATTATTCCCTGATGTTCTACATTGGAAACAAATTATTGCTACAGCATTCCTGTAAGAAAACTAACTGAAAAGTAATAAACTAATGGATATTTACAATGGGGGTTAAGCAGATGAAAAACATAGCAGACTTTAGTATGTACACAGAAGGCTGAGGTACCAGATGACTTTCTGCAACTGAGATGATTCCAGCATAGACCTGCAGCAGTGCCCTTCCTGGAGCACCTCAATGCACTGATAGAGATAACCAGCACAGGAGACAGAGAAGATGGCTCTTAAGCTCCCAAAGAATGTACAAAGATGGAAAAGGATGGTAGATAGGCCCAAAACATAACCTATTTTTACAAACATTTGGAGGAGTGGAGGAAGCCCATGGAATGGGAGAACAATAAGTATATGTTAAGGGACCCAGGATAATACTTAATGAGAATGTATAAATCTGTACCTTGGGTATAAAGATCATTTAAATACGTAGCATAAGCTGTGTTGCTAAGACATTTCAGTAAAGAGATTTAAATACAAAAGGATAGTTAGAAGATGTATAATTGTATTAAATTCTGTGGGACATAAGCATGATGCAAATGGCATGGAATAAGGCATGGAGATTCCATTGGATGTGGCTGGGATGGAGTCAACCTTCCCACAGCAGCTCTCAGTGCTGTGCTTTGTAGCTGTAACTAGAAAGGGGTCAGTGTCACACATGAGTGTTTTGGCTACTCCTGAGCACTGCTCCCACAGCATCATGGCTGTCTCTCCAACATCCCCCCACACCCCTAAAGGCCAGTAGGCTGGGGGCTGGCAAGAGGTTGGGAGAGGACAAAGCCAGGATAGGTGACTTAAGGTGATCTAGTTGATATTTCATACCAAATAACATTGTATTCAGTACTAAAACTAAAGAGAAAGTAGAAGAAGGAAGAGGGGTTTATTTTCTAGATCATCCACCATGCATACCAAGGCCCTGTTTCCCAGGCACTGGCTGGGTATCACCTGATGATGGGAGGTAGAGAGAACAGATCTTTTTATTCCCCTTTGTTTCCATGTGCAGCCTTTCCTTTTTCTTTATTAAACTGCCTTCATCTCAGCCTATGATTTCTTCTTCACCCTACATTCCTCCCCTGGGCCCTGCTGAGGAGGGCAGTGATAGAGCAGCTGGGTGGACACCTGGAGACAGTCAAGGTCATCCCATCACAACTTTGTACAGAGCAAAATCAGCTCCTCCCAGCCAGCTATTCCCCGTGAGAACATTACACAAAAGTGCTTCTTAAAGGTCATAGCCCAATTACAGCCCAATTTATTCTTCTAGATGTGTCTTTCTAAATGTCCTGGCCATTTCCATCAATAAAGCAATTAATCATCTGTATTATTTGTCTGACACCAAAATGAGACTGCTGCAAAAGTATCCAAAAACTTAGAAGCAGGCATATACTCAATAACAAGATAAAAATAAAATCTCAATTTGTACTCAAAAAGGTACAATGACCACGTTTTTCAAAGAAGTATGGGACACTTAGACACCAGAAAAGGCTGATAATTCTTTTTTAATTGTCAGGCAGACATAGAACATAAAAACCAGACACTTTTAGAAGAGCAATGTATGATGATATACATTCATAAGCACAGAAGTTTTCAGTGAGTTTAACACCTTACATAAGTCAACTTAAAGCTATTATCTCCTTTCTGCCAGTCCAACTTGATGGTCTTAATAAAAGTGATTAGGCAGCGAACAGTTGCATAATAAATGAATAATCAGAATACTGAAAGTGGGTTTTTTTAAATATTAGATGCATAAAACCCATATTACCTGTCCTTGTCCTTGCTATTTTCTCCTCTTTCCCATCTATCCCTTATACTCTTCAATTATCTTTGATCAATTTAGACACAATTTAAGAAAACCAAATATATCTTTTGGTTTGTTGGTGTTATTTTAAGTACAAATATTTCTAATCCAAGTTTAACCCTTTACTAAAGAAATAGTAAAGAAAAAAAATTATTGAGTATTTTCCTACAAGAACTTTAAATCCTTACAGAAACAGGTTAGACTCAAATTTCCAATATCAGCTTGTCTCAGAGATTCTCACCTAACTGAAATTGAGATGAGATTAACTTTCCATTTTGAAACCTTAAGAAAGGTCCAACAGGAAAACAAACTTCTTAAAGTTTTCTTGTTTTATAGCTGAAATGTTTTATAATTTGAAAATATAACTCTTTTTTTAGGTAGTGAACACAACAACTTGATAGACTTTCCAGAATCAATTTCTCATGACTCCGGTTCCTGGAAAGTCAGTACTCCTGACTAAATCACAGTTGTTTCCTTGCCCATGCTTCTATGTTAGAGATGAAAAGGATTCACATCCTGCGTATTTCTTCTTTATCTTTATTTTGCCTATATGTACAGTACAACTACTACAATAAAAATACCTTCAGCTTGAAGATCATGTTCTAAACTAATTTGTGTTTGATGCTGTTAAAAGGTACTCTTTATAAAACTTTTGAAAATTTGGCTTCAATAAATTTGCTGAGATATGAATCTATAGTAGAACTTTTCACTTATTGAAAACATTTACACAGAAAAGTATTTCCAGTTTTCCAATTCATACAAAATTTCTCTTTTTTCTTGAAGACCACAAGGTGGCGTGTGAAACATACAATAATACTAACATACTTGAAAGAATGTGGTACAGGAGAAAAATGGTATGCAGTTCTACCAGATGACCATTACCTGAATACTCAAACAGTTTTAAGAACCAGTCTAAATCTTTTGTGGGAGTTTGCCTTTTTCAGTCCAAGTTATTTGTACCAGAAAGGGAACAAGATCTGCAAGCCTCTTATTAATGAGGAGGGATTATTCTTTCTGATATAAAAGTATATTAAGGCAGTCTAACAGACAGTGGGCCTTGTTACCCACAGAGTAAACTCCAGCAAATTTTGTCCAGGATTTTCCTGGAAGGAATTTAGCCATAAGAACCAGATGGCCATCATGCATGCAGCTGTGGTGTGTTAAACCTTCATTTCAGTGAAAAATTAATTAGAAGGTTTTATTAAGCATTAAACTGTATTTTAAAATGGAAAAATATGGATTCTGGTACAGTTTTGCTACTGTACCAGAATCCATATACTGTGGAAGTTCTGAGCCTGTTCACACTGATGTCTGAGTACAGTAAAAAGTTTTCCACTTATCTCACATACTTCTAAATCCAGCAGATACAGGAGATGCAATTGGGATGCCTAAAGGACACAAAAGATGTAATTGTGTTAACTGTTAGGAGTGGTTGTTGGGGCATCATCTTCTCATGCACTTTATCCAAGATGATAATATTACATTTTTGCCCTTGTGAACAAAAATTGAAACATGTTGATGTGTCCAGTTTTCTGAGTCATACTCCAGAGAAACAGCTTCATTCCTCAGACCACTTCATATGCATTCCAAACCTCATCTTTCTGCCCCATCCCAAATACAATCTCTGCTGTTATGGGTTATTTTACCCTGTATGATGGTGAGCTGTGATAACAGGCCAGTCAAATCTTTACAGGCATTTCCTATATTGACCAAGTGTCAATGAGTTCATGGAAGACATCCACAGAAAAGATACATCTGCTCCACTCTAAACACTTGGGAAAGAGTCATATTAATGACCTGCTAATACCTATGGGCATTCAGGCAAATTGAACCTGGAGGAGTGCTGTACCCTATGTAAACGGAATCCTCATTTAATACAGGTTTTGCATATATATTTTTCATTAAAATATTCCACCTTCATTTCTGTTTCAGTTTCTTGGGGGCTTTTTTGGTCAGGGTTTTTTTGGCCTTTTTTTTCTTTTTAGGATAGTTTCTAGAATTTACCCCACCACAAACTGTTACATTTGTGACCAAAATACGTCTTACGTTATTCCCAGATGACACATGCTAATTGCTTATTCAAACAGGAAGCAGGGCCACGTGTTTATGCCTGAAAATATGATTAACAGGTTGATTCATTTGGGCTTACTATAAATTCCTTGAAACATAAGCAGTGTTTCTAAATATCACAGACTTTCAACAGAATACTCATTAGGAATTACCTGCTCCTAAATTAGTAAGAAGTAATGGCACTTACTAAAAAAATTACTGAGGCTTGGACTATCAGAATCACAGAATCTCGGCAAAATTTGACCTTGGAAGATTTTCAGGCCTGGAGCTGGAAACTGGGGCTATTTTTCCTATTATGAATTCAGTCCTGTACACTACTAAGTACACTAAGTTCTTACAAGTCTTAACTCCTCATTTCACTTACAGATAGGCTGCATCTTAATTTGATTTCAAAACACATAGGTGTTGTCAAATAAACATGCCAATTTTCCCCTTATTTAAGTGCCAACATAAACCACAAAAAAACCAAATGCAAACATTTGACACTTCCAACTCCTACTTTCCCACCTGGTTCTGTGAACCCACTAGATTACCTAGACCTTGCCTTGATGTCTTGTAGTTAAGTAATGAATGTTGTTCTCCTTTATAGCTCTGCCATGACTGACAGCTTGACAGCTATTTGGAAAGAATTGTAGCTATTCAAGCTAGAGGACAGAGCCCCAACACATTATGTATTTCTGGGAACTGAAATTACAGACCTAGCAGATTTGTTATACTCTAGGAGGTGCCTTGAATCACAGAATCATTGAATGGTTTGGGTTGGAATGGACTTTAAAGATCATGCAGTTCCAACCCCCCTGCCATAGGCAGGAACACCTCCACTAGACCAGCTTGTTCAGAGCCCCATCCAACCTGACCTTGAACACTTTCAGGGATGGGGCATCCACAACTTCTCTGGGCGACCTGTCCCAGTGCCTCACCACAGTCAGAGTAAAGAATTTTTTCTGATACCTAAACTAAGCCTACTCTCTTTCCATTTGATTCCATTTCCCGTGTAACTACATGCTTTTGTAACAAGTCCCTCTCCATCTTTCTTGTACACTCCTTTCAGGTACTGGAAGGCTGTAAATACCCCAAAGCCTTCTCTTGTCCAGATTAAACAAACCGAGTTACCTCACCTTTCCTCATGGGAGAAGTGCTCCATCCCCCTGATCATCTTGGTGGCCTCCTCTGGATTTGCTCCAACAGATTCATGTCTTTACTGTGCTGGGAACCCCAGAGCTGGATGCAGCACTCCAGGTGAGCCTCAACAGAGCAGAGCTGAGGGGCAGAATCACCTCTCTTGACCTGCTGGCTTTGCATCAAATCTGCTGCACCTTGTGTAATGGTTTAAATTTTAAAAGAGAAAAGGGAAAAAGATTGATCTAATTCACTGCTGAAAGAAAATTTTTCAGCTTTCTCTTAGCTGAACTAATTTTATGGGAAACATCAAGAACATCAGCTTTTAGACTGAAAACTGAAATAAAGGTTAAAACCTAGATGTAGAGGGAGGGGGAAGCTGAAGTATTTGAGGAAATATCCAGCCTAAAAAATGCACATAGACTAATCCTGAACACAGCAGACCACTGAATACCTAATATTACGTCTGCTCACAAAGTTGGAGGTGTCAGGGAACGCTCCTAGGCCTGGAACTCGTCTTCCCACAAAATATAGTTCTGTTAGAATTCTATTAGAATAATCCCTTTTGGCTCATGAGAAACACTACTGTCCTAAATAATCTCCATGGTTTAGGAATTAGCTAGGAACTACTCTTAACAGGCATTTCTGATGCAGATTCTCTGTTTCGGATGGATGACAGTCATCCCATGCTAGCTGTCCTTGTTGCTAAGAAAGGTCAAACACATGTTTACTGGATTCAGTACCTACGATGGACCTGGGCTGCACCTGGCCCCAGAGAATCCCAGTCAGCACATGGTAAGAAAGGTACAGAAGAGCACCACAGTATTGTTGTGTCTAAGGAGAACCTTTCAAAATCACCCTCTCTTTTCCTTCCTCCTCTGCCAAGCTTTTGCCTCTCCATTACTTCCACACAGAAAGCTTCACTGGGTTCACGCAAAGCCGGGGGCTAGGAAGAGGACCACCTTCATAAAGTTGCTCAGGTCCCACAAGCAAGAGGAGAAAAGAGGAAGCTCAGTGAAAATAGCAAATAAACATTGAAATGGTTCAAGTGTGGGGTGGCTTTGTTAAAATGCTAGTGCTGAAAGGAAATGTCATTTACCTTCAGAAGAGCACTAGAGTTTACCCTGATATTACACTCATGATGTGTCATCACCGCATGGACACCAACAGCAGCACAACATGGAAATAAAAACCCAGGTGACTCAGAAGCATCACACCCCAAGCACTCCCTCCCTCCTTCCCTCCAAACTGCTAGAAAAGCTCTCAGCAGCTCTCCTCTTTGATTCAGTCAGCTGGGTAGTGTCAACATGTTGTAATAGCTGGATACAAGTACTTTTATGCAGATCTCTTAACACAAAATTTTGTCAACAGACATCTAAAACCATAGGTAACAACTTCCAAAAGAGTTCAGATGTTCAGGAATGGCCCACCTACAGTGTGGCACATGCTAACAAGGACAGGTTGGTTGAGGCTGGTAGGAGAATACACAGATGATTCCAAAGAGTATTGGTTTCCATGGTTGTAGCACTCATTACTAATAGATCTGAGCAAGCATATCATTATACAGCCAGCGTGACAGCAGGCAAAACAGCATCTCAGCCAGAATCTAAACCCCTGGTGTATTATTTCAGAGAAAAACACTTGTTTCAATAAGAACAAACACAATTGAAGAGGTTACTACAGAAGTTCTTCATTCCTGCAATGTGGATAGTACAAATTATTCAGGGAAATATTCCTTTTTAAAAGGCTATTATAAACCAAATATCCCTTATCTTTTTATTTAAAAGCTTGAAAACTCCACAAAATAAAAAGCAGCGACAAAGGCATTGAGACTACGGAATGAAAACTCATTTTCTAAAACAGGGTCTTTTATGCAGCTCCAAAGATACAACTAAAAATCAAGAGACTATAAAGTGTTCAAAGAAAAAAAAAAGCCTTTTCCTCAAATTTTTCAGAATATTTAATAGGTAACGGGGTCCGTCATGTTTAAGTCCAACAGCAAAAATATAGTATAGTTGTTTGAGATATAAAATCATCATCATGCCACCATAGCTTCTTTCAAGCTGAACATCTTGTCTTGGCAACAAACAGATTCCTGCCATTGTGAAAAAACAGTCAATCTGGTGAATTGCAAAACAATACAACTAGATTTGGTGTTTAATAGCCATAAAAATGAAGGCACTAAAATATTTTGGTGGAGGGACAAGACTGAAACAAATTGAAAAAAAAAGTCTTTATGTTAGTAAAGACATGCAGGTAGTGTGAATTTTTAAAAACATATACATGAATATAAAAGGGTGCATGTATATCTATGTATCAGAGGCCTGGTGTTCAGGTGGAGATGCACAGGAAAAGAAAAAAAAAATCACCCACCCTCTTCCTGTATTTTGTACCCTCTTCTCAACATCAGTGCAACTTTTACAGTAGAAATCTAAAAGCTCTTTCCAGCCTATGCTGCCCATAGGGAAGAATGTCAGAAAGCAAATACCACCTCAGTCTGGAAAGTGTGTTTAATCTTAGTTGTTGTCATTTTACTCGATCTTTTACAGAGACACAAGGAATGCAAAGCATTTTCCAAGTCTGTATCACGATGTACTGATCACACAGCAGCTGCCTTCCTAGATTTTGCAAGCTGAAGGAAGACTAAGCTGATTGCCATGGCTTTCACACTTCCAGAACCATTTTTGCCATTTTAATTCAAGAAAATTATAGTCATTGCAACACTAATCAAACCATTATGCATACTACATACCAAAAGTATCCTCTTTGCTGTGGAATTTGCTTACCTCATTATCAGTGGAGATCTTCAGAAAATTTTCATGTGAAAGGAAGAGTCAGACCCAACATTCAGGAGTGAAAAGGACTGTGTGGGAAATCTCAGAAGTTAAAATTTCAAAGAAGTAAACCACATACGGTTATTTATCTGCCACATGCTAGAAATACTGTTTCTATCATTTACAAACAGTATTTAATGAAAACTTTCAGTTCTATCAAAAGTTTAATCTACCTCAGGACCTCAGCCTCTCTGCCAAGCTGCCATTAGGGTTAGGGTTTGGGGTGTTACAAGGACTATGGTTCCAGGAACACTGTACCTGGAATAGGCATGACAAGGGAAGCATGGCACTGCTCCAACACCGCTGCCTCCACATCCACTTTTAGAATCACAATAATGTTCCTGGGGTTTAAGTCAGTATACTTAACACTATAAATACACATTAAATCAACAGAGCACACAGCACCAAGATGCACAAATAATTTTTCAGTATAGTGACATCTTAATGGCAAAGAGCATAAGTATGTATTTACACAGCAGTTTTGTAATGCACCCTGGTAATTGTCCATTGCATATTATTTTCTTTAGGAAACAAAATCTTCCTTACATATCAAATTTAAAATTGTATGACTAATGGTACTATCAACATGGTAAAATAAAGAGAGGGATATGCATAAACAGATAGCCAAAACTTGCATATTGTAAATACTGACTCAAGATTACACTTCTGGGAAACCACCTAGTGTGTCTCAGGAAAACGGACTAAGTGAAAACTGAAAGTAGAGTAAGTCACCAGTTGCTTTATGTGGTTGCTCATATGTTCATAATGCTAAACCATTTGGAGGATATAAATCATCCAAGATACAAGAAAACTGGTAAAGCCACAAAGCTATTAAAGTGCTAGGACCTAGACAAGTTGTTGCCATGTCTTAAAATGAATGCTGTAAAATATTGAACATATCGTAGTTTGCAAACTTAGGTCTTTTTTCCCATTCTCTGGTCCATATCCATTACTGGGAGAAAAGAGGAGAGATGAAAAGCCACAGGTGCCTAGCCCCTGATCCACACAAGTGGAAAGGCAAGTGATTTGCTCTGATTACCTCTAATTCATCCTGTGGAACCGTCACTCCTTGTGGAAAGATACAAACCTCTATCTTTAAATTAAATTACTTCGTTAGTCTGTGAGAACTTGGTGAACAGGCCTTACAAAACCTTCCTGCGCAACCCTCACACATAAAGCTCTCATAAATACATCAGCGTATCGGACAGCTCGCTGTGAGCAGGGGCAAGGGTGAACTTGCACTTACTGGAAATTTCGAAATTACGTTTTTGAAACGCCGCTAGGCTGAAAAATCTTCCTAGGACAAACACGGAGGAGATAAGCGAGTGCAGGAGACAAAGCTTTTCTCACTTCACTTGAGCAATGAGTATACACCGGATGGGGCTCTGAGCAACCTGGTCTAGGGGAAGGTGTGTCCTGTCCCGGCAGAGGAGTCGAGACTCGATGATCTTTAAGGTCCCTTCCAACCCACATCATTCTATGATTCTATGCAATGAACAATTCGCTCCGGCGATCTGCGCTCGGCTCTGGCACTCTGCATCATCCTTCGAGAGCAGAACTCACACACCCTGCCAGCCCCCCGGACGGAGGGGATGCCTCGTCCTCTCCAGCGCAGGCGATGCTCCCCGGCAGGACCCCCTTCGGACGAGGGATGCTCCATCGATGGCCCAAGGGATGCGCCCCGCCTCAGCGCTCCCTCGGCTCCCGAAGGGCGAGGCCGCAGCCCCGGCACGGCTCTCCGGGGCACGGCCGGCACCGCGCTCCTTCGGCTCGCTCCTCCTACCGTGAGTGCTCCTCCTTTCCCGACGCGCGAGCCCTGGGACACTTCATTCTGTGAGGAAGTGGCTCGTCGGTGGGGCAGGAGGAGGAGAGAACTGCTGGCCAACTGGAGAGCAGGCGGGGCGGGGAGGCGAGAAGTGGGGCGAGAGGAGCGGCGCTTCGGGCCTCGCTGTGCCCGGCCGAGTGCGAGCATGAGCGGCGGGGATGGCGGTGGGGGCCGAGCGGGCGCCCTCAGCTATGCGCTCCCCTCCATCCCCTCCAGCAAACTCCCGGACTTGCGTTTCATCAGCCGGGGCGCTTACGGGACCGTGTCCGCCGCCCGCCACGCCGACTGGAGGGTCCCGGTGGCCCTGAAATGCCTGCAGGGGCCGCTGCTAGACAGGTAACGGGGGTGAGCAGGGGGCCGCTGGCGTGGGGCATCGCCGGGGGAAGAGCCCAGCTAAGCCCGCCTTTCCCTAAACCAGCCCCCAGAAACGGGGCGAGGTGCCGGTCGAAGATGCCGGCGTGGGTTTCTAAGGTCTGTGGAGCCTGGTGTTTCGGTTGCAGCCTCGCATTGATTCCACGGGGACAGGAGATCCCACGAGGATGATTCAGCTTGAGCCAAGCGAAAGCACGGACCGACCCCGGAGCTTCCTCTCTTTCGATTATTGTAAAGGGGTGGTTTCGGTCTCGGTTTGTGAGACACTACGTTGTTTCTGTTGGAGGTTTTTTCTCCGCTGTGCACCGTGAGCTCTCCTCAAGGTGGGGTTGATAGAGTTTGGCTTCTTGCTGGGTGTGCAAACCATTTTGCTGAGGTATCAGCAGGATATTCAAGTGCAGTGATTACTATCGATTTGGTGTTTACATAGAGAGAGGAGTATAGGCAGTACGCTGTTCCATCCGCTAGAGATTGCTTCTAGTTTCCAGAAGAACCTTCTCTGAGACAACGCAATTTTTTTTTTTTTCCCCCCAGATTTCATAGTACTGGGAGAAGCTGATTTTAAAATAATAGGTGTGTAGGCCCCCATGGACAACTGATATTTTCCGTGTAATAATCGGCTTCCCTGTTTTCCAGGTACCCAAGTGGTAGTGTGTTTATTACAGGAGCTGTCACTTCGTGTAAGGGGGCAGCAAGTTGTACTTTTTCATTCATCTCTGTCTTATTCAATCCCCATGTTTCCAATTTGTTAACATATCAATGCAAATTTGCCTCTTCTTAGGCTTTTTGAAGCCTACCTGACTGTAGACCTGACTCTGAGTCTTATCTTGGTGTCCTCAAGCTTTATTGCCTCAGCTTTCTTTGGTCTAGTATTAGGCCCTTAGGTAGGATAGCTTCAGTTAGAAAGGCTTCCAGTCTCGTGACCCAGTGCAGTAGAATATAAGACAAGTTGTTTTAAGCTGTTTCACCACTTATTACCCAGGTATGTGTATACACAGACTGTATCTCTGAAATCTCGCAAGAAGTGGAATCCTAGTTATGCTGTGTTTTCTGATAAATTGGGGGGGGGGGGGAAGGGGAAGGGGGGTG
>VZTN01033430.1:39297-99057 GCA_013400515.1 Erpornis zantholeuca | reverse complement strand
TGTGGGGTTTTGTTTTTTTGTTTTTTTGGTTTTTTTTGATTTTTTTTTTTACATTTAAATGTCTGCTGAAATCCCTGCTAATTGGAAATATAGTATTTATCCGCAGAACTCGGTTGGGAGAAAACACCAAATACTATTTTTAGTCTTGTAAGAATTTGGATTAGTGGGACACGTAACCTGTGAAATTATGATTAAAAGGGCAAGTGAGGTAATCCAAATAATTCAGTCACCTACCATATATAATGCAAAGCCCTGAAATGCTATCAGAAGATTGAAAGCTGTAAAAAAATCCGTTATACACGAGTCTCTGCAGCAAGTGCTTTGTTGGTTGTGTAGCAGGTAATATAAAATGCCAGCCTGTAAGTGTTGGCAAGAAAAGGGATGAGTTCATGGTGCCATTAATTGCCCAAGTAGGAAGTGTGTGCCATGCATCCCAGAATATGGTATGTGACCAGCCAAAGAGCAAAGCCAGTTGGGAAGCTGTTACGGGAACATACTCATTTAGGCATTACTCAGTGCCCTTCTGGTATGGAGCACACAAAGGTGAAGTGACTGACAGACACAGGAATAGACTTAAATATGTTGCAATTTGTTTCCCAGCCACAGCTGAATCCCATCCAAATGTGCCTTATTGTCTGGGAAAACCCCTAGCTTCCTCAAACCTTGTCATTTCTGGAGAGAGGGAGGAAGGCATAGAGTTGTGTCTGGCATCCTGTGCTTTTTTCAAAGGCTGCCTTTTTACTTCTCTTAATTTCCTAGCGTTTCATATTAGTCCTTTTCCATTTCATAGATCAAAAGACCTTAATTTCATATCCATCTAAATTCAAAGTTTCTTGCTGTTAAGAGCCACAGGCTTTAGTTCTCAAGGCTTCCTCTTTTCCCCATGTATCCTGTCGGCCTTTTCTCAGTGAGTGCTAACTCCACCTTGATGGATCCAGACTGCTGTGGGTTCTTCGGGGTGTGCCCTGAGATGGGCACAAGCCAGCTCTCACCCAGGAGCTGTGCTGTGCACGTAGCACAGTGCTGTGCTGAACAAATCCTCAGGGGCATAGCCCTGGCCACAGCACAGCCCTATTGCTTCTGAGTCAGGCTTGATTGGTCCAAGGGATCAATCTTAAATGTGCTGTAAATGTCCTGTATTTGAATATCCTGGTCATGTACTTGTTCCTGTACCAGTGTCCACTGGTATAGGATCTAAATCCTTTTTTTACTGAGTTACGCTTCATGGTCCAACTATCATGGACAACAAACCTATTTTTTTAAGACTCTTTGAGATACAAGGCATACCAAATGGTTTCTATTTTTAGGGAGAGGTAACACAGTCAAATTCAGGCATCCAAACACAATGAGGCTGGTCTGTTCCTGCTTCGTGTGCATCTAGGGAATGTTTTTTCCAGAGAGTGATTCAAAGCAGGGGCTCACTTTGAAGGAATGATTTATGCAAAAACAAAGCACAGGTAATTGTTCCTTTTCCTTCAGAAGTTCAGAAGTGCTTTCCTTTAGCCCCTAGTATTTTAGCATACATCAGAGTCCACTAAATTTAAATGGTTGCGGAATTGTGAGTATTAAAAACTCCACTCTGTAGGAGATAAGTATTGGGCCTGAGTGAAAACTCAAGGTTTGAAGATGTTTATTAAAGTAGGACAAATGCAGCTGGTTGTTACCATTATGGTTACAAAGAATGGTGGAAGCTGGAAGTTCTGACTGTATTATTTACTGCAAACATGGATGAAATGTGTGATGGAAATAGATTTGTGTGGTACAACAAAACCAGGGAAGCTGTCTTGTCTTTGCATTTGCAGATTCTGATTTGTCTTACACTGTCCTTTTCTTAAAACAGCATGATAGAAATGAAGAGGTGGTGGTACTGCATACAGGGATATAATTGACAGAGAATATAGTGAACCCAGCATTTGCTTTGAGTTTCCTAGTAGTGGTATGTTAATGTTTTTTTATTTCTTTGCTTGTTTTCTTTAAGCGATAGAAACCACCTTCTAAAAGAAGCAGAGATATTGCACAAAGCCAGGTTTAGTTACATTCTGCCAATTTTGGGAGTTTGCAACGAGCCTGAATTTCTGGGGATAGTAACAGAATACATGACAAATGGGTCATTAAACCTGCTATTGCATGGGGTAAGTGTACTTACGGTCTTTAAATACGATACCTGGCTGCTTCAAGTCAATTGCAATTTCCATACTTAATTAGTGTAGTAAAGTATTATGTTGATACTATTTCACATTAAAAGACAGTCATTATCCCTAGTAGGTTTTGGTGCTCAGATAGACCTTCTGTATCTCAAAAAGACAACTAAACTGAGCTGACTTAGGTTTTGTTAAACTTTTTCCTTTAATGTTGTGACCTGTAACTAGCTTTATGTTGAATTATTAAATACAGACACTTTAAAAATCTCAGTTGTTCTCTTATTAGATTCTGAAATACTTATGTTTGCTTCAGTGTGGGTTTCTGAATTACTGCCAATACAAATACTGGGTTTTTTTCCCAAGAATTTGAATATTTAAAAAAAATTTAAGATTTTAACATTAATTTATGGAAGCCAAATATTGCTAATATAAACAGGTATGAATATTTCTACCAGGTCTTATTCTCTTGAGTAAGTTCTTTTTTGCTGAAGTCTCGGTTGCTCCCATTAGCTTGGCCTGAACATGGTGTTGCTACTTCAAAGCTGCTGCAGCTGTGTTTCAACAGCACTGAAGTCTCTTCTCCACCTTTAATCAATACACATCTCATGCCTTAGAGAACTCATCTGTATGTTTCTCATAAAGGCATTAGTGTCAATATAACTTCTAAGATTTCAGTTTCTTTTTACTGCATTTTTCTTGCTGTATTATTATTTATAAGGGTGGTACTTTGTGCATAGTTTCAATACAGCTTTTTTTGTTCCCCAAGGACAGTTGAAGATATCATTGCCATTCTTTTTGTAGTAGGCATAAATTGTGGGTTGCAAGTTTCATGCAGAAGTTCATCTGTAATTCGTATTTCCACATGAATGAGTAATGTAGTAAACGTTCAACATGATGTATAGCAGTTGTGAACTACTATGTGAATGCTAGGGAATGGAAACATAGCACTGCATAATTATTGGTTTTCAATAATGTTTCTTTTAACAGACAATGAGTCTTAATGCTCCGTTATAATTTTTTAAGGAAATTGTCTAATGTATGTTTTAAAATATTACTGCTTCCCCAAGTCACTTTCTTCTTCATAAAAGATAAGTCTTTGTGTGTGCTGTTAGATCAGAACAGAGGCTATTTTGTGGTTTTGTGGTTTTATCTTGGCAGAAAGATGTATATCCTGACATTCCCTGGTGCCTGAGATTCCGCATTCTTTACGAAATTGCTTTGGGAGTAAACTATTTGCACAACATGAATCCTCCATTGCTGCACCATGACTTAAAAACCCAGAACATTTTGCTGGATAATGAGTTTCATGTCAAGGTAGGGTTATTTCATTCTTATGTTCTTCAGCATCCAGAATGAGTGAAAGTGTTTTCATTATTTTAGAGGAGGAAGGGTGATGCTGTGGTCATACAGACAGGATATGACTGTATGGGACTTTTTCTTCTACCCTTGCAGACAGAACTTGGAAGTTTTTCTTTTCAAAACTCTATATTACTCAGTTGAGGATTTTAATCTGTCTGAAAAGACCAGACAGGTAGAATTTGGGCTGTTTCTGCTGTAGCCATAGCTGATTCTCAATAGTGGTGACACTCTTGTTTGTCAGTCTTCAAAGGGTATCTACATCTGGCCCTTTCTGAGAAGAAAATAGAAAGTGTTCCTGCCCGAGATGCTCTGACAAGTCACTTCTGATAGGCAGAAGGTCAAATTCAAGTGTTTATGCTCCATTTCATACTTATCTTGCTTTATGGGCATATCTATTCCGTTGGTGTAGCATAAGAATACATAAAATGTGACTGTAAAATCTTACCATGCTGGAAGGTGGCTATTGAGAAGCTCCTTAGAACAAGCAGACATACATGCAGAAGTATAAATAGTTTAAAACTTTAATTCTGCCTTTTAAAATATCACTGCCATGATGTGATAAAGAGACTAAAAGTACTCCTGACGAAATGTTTAGGTGCTTCCATAATTGCAAGAGTTGGGTTTGTTGTTTCACGTTTTTTTAAAAGATCTTCTGTTTTTATAATTGATAGAATATGTTACTCAGTTAAATGGAAATAAGATATTTTGCACTGAATTCATACTTGAAAAGTGAATACTTGAGTTGGTACCGTGAGATGAATGTCTTTGTGAGTCCTTTGAGCAAAGATTCGCTGCTGATTTCTTCTTTCTCCATTGCACAGAAATTTTTCTTGGCAGCAAAGTGCCTCACATGGCTTTGTCTCCACTCACACCCTCAGCAGGTCATACTTCCTCCCACTCAATTGTGCTGGTATTGCCATCTCTCGAGCTTCCTGACAAACCTGATCAGGGAACTAGTCCAAGTCTTTTTTATCCACTCTTTAATCCCTAACAGCTTTGGTGTGGCCTGGTGCACTGCCTGATCACATCTGAACAGTTTCTTTGCTGAGGCAATTGAAGGGAAGAGGTTAACTCTTGCATACCTGCCCTGCCTCCTGTAAGAAGTGTCCTTAGGGTTTTAAGTGAAGCAAGATTATCTAAATTAGTACAGTTGACAAGAAATGCAAGCAAGGTTATCCTGTATGCCAGATAGAAGAAATATTGTGTATGTATAAAAGTAACACCATTCAGAGTGCTTCTGGCTGTCACTGATCTACTGAATAAGCAAGAGTTAAGACCACTTACAATGAGGAAGGCTTGATGAGAGTGAGTTGTAGAGAAGAAAGGTTACTTTTCATTGTGGATTTTGATGCATGCTCTTCAGAAAGCTTGTTTCTGTTATCCTTGTTGCCTTGCACAGGCATCTTTGTTGAAAATATTTTTACTATTATGCAAATGCTGGGCAAGTGCAGAGCTGGTAGCTGGTAGCTGGCTGCTTATCACTCTCCCATGTATGCCAAACACTGCAGCTCAGCCAGTAGATGTTTTCTGCTAAATGTTTGTCTCTCTAGTCATAACCTAATCTGACGTCTGGCACCCTGGCTCATGGATATCTGAGGATGTAAACTGAAGTCAGTTACTCCTTCATGAAGATGCACTGTATCCTGTTGAAAGGAGCAAGGCCCCAGAGGGCACAGTAAAGAAAATATTCAGCACCTTTTTGCATCACAGACTTTCAGAATATCTAATTTATTAATTCAGTATTAATACGTGAAGTGCCCTAAAATTTTTCTCTGAGGGTAGCTGCCTTGGGATATTGGCAAGCTGAGTTATGTACAGCTATTATGATTTGTACTAAACTTGTTCCTTCTTCACAACCAGGGAGCTACAATGATTTTTTGTTTGCTTTTTTTAACACAAGGAAGTGATTTTCTTCATATGGTGCAGCTATCTACCGCAGATTCCTCAGCCATAGTATACATGAGTCCTTCCTTAAAAGAATAGGATAGGGCAGTGCTATAGGGGCAGCATGAGTCATGACCTGGGAATGCTGTATGGACTGGAGTTGATGTTTTCTATTGCTAGGGGAACCACATACCTTGTGTGTCTGATTAAGAGCTTTGGGTGACCCCTTCTTCTGGGCGTATTTCAAGAATTTCTAACAACTGTCAGCAGATAAATCCAGTTTTTCTTCTCAGAACGACTGATTTGACCTTTCCAGATTGCAGATTTTGGCATGTCCAAATGGCGTGTCATATCCATGTCGCAGTCACGAAGCGAATCCTCTCTGCCGGAAGGAGGGACAATTGTCTACATGCCACCTGAGGATTACAACCCCAGTCAGAAAACCCGGGCAAGTGTGAAACATGATATCTACAGGTAACTCCTGTTGTTCTCTAGTGGGGTTTGAAATCTGAACTCAGATTTGATTTACTGAACTTAGATTTTAACGTATTCTCAGCAATTTTATTATTTTCAGGGAAATATCATAGTTATATAGGTGAAATGAATTGGGAAATAAAGAATTGAGCGATAGCTGGATTTAATAACTCACTTCTTTTGTGCTGTGACAAGTGTAATGCTCCAAAATTAAGCTGAGACCACAGAAATAGGTAGGGGAGTCTGGTTTCTGTAAATGAGTGTAGATATGCAGACAATGCAGGGATAGAAGAAAGCCATTCACACCATTAAGTCAATGCACATACTCTTGTAATATGTGTAATCAAGTAACATAATATTAAGAATGTACTTGGGGGAAAGAAGAAAATGTAGTTTTAGAAAGGAGGTAGATAAAACAGGATAGTGGGGTTGGAGAAAGTAGTTATAGGAATCTCCTTAAGGAATAATTTACTTTATGAAAGTTGTGATAGTTTTGTGTTGGTCAGTTCTGAGTGCAAGTAATAGAATAGTAAATAGAGTAGTGGTGATCTATATAACAAAAGGAAATCACTCTGAGCATATTGGAGTTACAGTTGGTTGGTCTGAAATGGTTTGGAGAGCTGAGAGATTACTTGAAGGATTTTGGGAGGAATTGTCATGTGTAAAGGAAGATTGAGGAGGCATGAACTGGCCAATCACTGTGACAAAGTCCATCACTCTGGTGCACTCTGCCACCATTACCTTCACTGATCTCTGAAGTGGTTCTGTCTTGGTGAGAGATGACTCAGTCTCAGAGGGTCCTACTGACTTCCGGGGAGACCACTACTTCCCTTAATGATCCTTTACCCTAAGAAGCACTTGTTCCTTGACACTCCTGCCCAAAGAATACAGATTACAAAATACCTTATCCTTTGATGAAAAGATGTGGATAAGGAAAACACTGGAAAGAAAAAACAGTGTATTAAGAGGAAAGAAAGGGTGACTTACGGCTTAATGAATGGATGGAGATGAAGAAAAATGGTTGTTAGAAAGAAAATATTTTCAGAGGAATAACAATCAAATGGGAGAAAAATAAGAGAACACATCAGTAGAAGGGTGCAGAAAACAGATAAATCAGGAAGGAAAAGAGATTATGTGAGAAGAAGGAAGAGAAACTGAGACAACACTGGAAAGAGAGATGTTCAAGGCAGGAAGACATGAAGGTGCAGAGACAGTGAAGGACCACCAGAAAGGCCACACAGCAGGATCTGTGCTCACAATCAGAAGGGGATGATACAAAACAATAATAAGAAAGGAAAACAGAAATAGTGTAAAGGGGAGTGCTATAGTGTTGTAGAACTGAGAAAATAATTTTTAACTATAGAGAGATTCCAAACTGAATTAAAGATATTAAATACTTGGATATTTTCTGGCTAATTAATTGATCACAGCTGAGTCTTGTTGAGATAGTGAAGCTAATTTGTGAGGCAGGATCTTTCTTAAGGAAAAAGATTATTTAAACAACATTCAAGCAGCATTAACTTCTACAAAAGGGATGATTTGCTTTA
This sequence comes from Erpornis zantholeuca, assembly GCA_013400515.1. Lineage (NCBI taxonomy): Eukaryota > Metazoa > Chordata > Aves > Passeriformes > Timaliidae > Erpornis > Erpornis zantholeuca. The sequence goes on along the minus strand of VZTN01033430.1, from coordinate 91,652 downwards.
CCAAAAAAATCAGCCTGCGTGGTTTTATCAGGAATACATCAAAAGCAGACTTTCTAACAAGGAGGACTGCTTTTATTAAAAGCTACATTAATAAATTTTGTCATTGAAGAATGTTAAAATGTAAACAGAATAAATAGGAAAACTCAATTTAAACAATTTGATTTTAAACATCAATTATTTGTTTCTTACTTTCATTTTTTTTGAATTCTTACTTGGTAGCTGTCAGATGGTATAGTTCTCTAAGGCAGCTACGTGTAACCTGTATGCAAAATTTGGTATTTCTTAATGATGCAGGAAAGAAGCTGAGTACATTCGTACCAAAGACTTAAAAGCAAATGATCATAGTGATTATTTCCTGGAATGATACTGTCACAATGCTTATAAATACTTGGACTGAAAGCATGGAGACACACACATGTCTGCACCTTGCATGTATTCTGAAGTTATGGAAGCACTGAAGCTTTAGCCTGGATTGTCTTTTTCTAAATCCAAGTAGTGGAACCAGATACTTGAATTCAGTGATAGGACCTTTTGGGATAAATCATGGAACAGAGCTTCATTCAGATATGGTAGAGTATGTGAGGAAAAATTGGAGAGAAGGACTGAGAATTTAACACTCTTTTAAGTGACATCATCTAATCTTATTTAAATCACAAAGTTGTCTAAAGTTACCTCTTTTTAGTATATCCTGATGGCTGAAGAGAGTTAACTGGTTTACTAAAGATGGGGCTAGTTTATACTTACTGAACCATTTGCCATTCATGATGGTGTGAACAGAAAAGAAGGTCACTGGTTTGAGTAAGAGCATGTGTGTTCCTTCTCCTGGCATTAGTTCAGTCTTTCCAAGAGTCTCTTTTGGAAAGTGAATGCTGTGTGTAAGTAAGATCTCTCCCTATGGAGAAGGTTGCTTATGTTGAAAGCCTGTATGGAGGGGGGATGGGGAGGAAGCTGGAGTGGGAATCCCAAGTGCGAGTTGGTCTCTGTGAGGCTGTGTTGGGATAGAGCTGTGGGTCAAAGCCATCCTCCCTGCTAATACCCAACTTCCCTTGGGAATGTCAGGGAGTGTCAGTGCATACTGGGAAGGTGCCAGAGTATTGTAGTTAGGACAGAGCAGCTGGCTGGCTGGGGCTCACTTTAATTTGTGTGCTGAAGTTGACCATGTAGGTAATTCACGACGTGTTAGCAGAGCCAAGTTGATACAGACTTGGAATAGGAGTTTATATGCCACGAATCTTATCTGTACTTAATAGTATTAACTGTTCTAGCTGAAGTCACCCTCTTGTTTTCATACATTCATGTCATCATTTTACTTAGTTATAGTCAGTCCAATGTGTGCTTGCAGGACCATTTTACCAGAATGTTTTAAATAAAATACAAAGCTGAACATATTGTTTTATTAAGTGTTGGCAGTCTAAAATAACACCTTCTGCACTTTTTATATTGTAAACAGTTATGCAGTTATCATGTGGGAAGTGATGTCAAGGAAACAGCCATTTGAAGGTAAGGCCATGTCTTCTGTAAATTTATTTTTCCTGACTTCACTCGAGGTTAAACCTAAAACCTGGGGACTTAATTTTAGGGGTTGCTTTCTAATAATTCAACTTGTAAGCTTGTTGAAGAACACTTTGAAATACTTTTCAAGTTAGACTCTTTTTTTAGGATCTTCTTTTTTAATTACAGTGCTGTTTCATAAATTAAGAATACTTTTTCATTAATTAAAAAAGAAACATAACCTTATACTGGTGAGCTATAAATTCTATGTCTACAAATCGAATTACTCCTCCTATATAGTAATAGTATACTCCTCTTTATATTGCATATATTTCTAATGACTTCACAATGTCTGTTTTGACAGAAGTTATAAACCCCTTGCAGATAATGTACAGCGTGTCGCAAGGACAGCGACTAGACCTGAGTGAAGGAAGTCTGTCAATGGACGTTCCTCATCGAGGACTTGTCATAAGATTGATGGAAAGTGGATGGGCACAAAACCCAGATGAAAGACCATCGTTCTCAAGTGAGTTTACCTTGCATAATGAGATTTTTAAACTGCCAGGTTTCTGTTGAATGTGGTACTTACAGAGCAAGGTTATAGTCACGAAAGGGAAGTGTTAAAGATGTCAGGAGATAGATGTGCTCAGTCTTGTTGGTTATGACAAGGTGCTTGGCTGCTTCCTTCATGTCTGTAAACAAACTTTTATGAATGGAATTATGTGTATGCCATAAAACCAGGTTGGTTGTTGGAATCTTGCATTTACCATCTCTTTATTTACCTGTAAAAAGGTAGCATGCTTTGTTTAACTACTTGTGTTTGGAGTTTTTTCGTTTATTGTTGAAGGTAATTTGAGGTTACTAAGGTGGGGGTGGGAGAAATGAAATATAAAATGTGTGAAGTGTAAAATGAATACTGTGGGATTTATGAGCATACAACCAACACCAGTGAACTACTGCACATCAGGTAAGTTGTAGTGACTTCAACTTGCGTTTCTATCTCAGTGTAAATCTTTCACTGACACTTTATCTTTCATTGATCCATCTCCTTTATCATGCAAGAACTGGATTTTTTTTTCCCAAGCAAGGAAATGTATCTAAATACAATATTTTCTAAAATCAAAAGCAATAGACACATAATGGTGTTTCTGTATGCATTCTTGTTTTCCTATGCTGATTAACAAAAAAAATCCAAACAATTTAAGAGTATGGTCACACTGAAGGGAAAATTATCTGGGATATGTACTACAGTGTGAGCTAACTTGGATTTTCTTCTTAGTGCCATGTCTCTAGTAAGATGGTCTTTGAAAAAAAAAATATATTGCTTTTTCTCTACTTTACTATCATAAAAGGAAAGCAGAAGTTGCAAAACTGTGCAAAATTAAGGGAAGTAAAGCTCACTGATGGGGAACTTAGGCAATTACCATGGCACAGGGACACTGACACAGACACACAAACACAAAAGCACCCAAAATTAAAAAATTAAAAATATATTAATAAGTATGCCATGTCATAAGTTGCTAGTATAGCAAGTTAGTTTTGCTGAATCAGTGGAGTTCACAGAACAGCAGTACAATTGTGATATGCTGTCATCTTTTCCTGTTGTATTTGAGCACAGTTTCAAAGACATATTTTTATAATATAATCATCTCAAAATGTGAAATATTTAGTATTAAATACTTCTAAGCACTGGAAAACAAGGGAGCATAGTGCAGGTGGTTGCTGGCTCATTGGACTGTTGAGTGCCTCTCTGTGTGAGGAATGATTTTAACTTCTCTGACCTGCTGCATTTGGTGAGAGTGAGGCCAGTGTTGTTTGGTTTCACTGGCTGTGACATGTCAGTGCCTTGACTATCCCATCTTCTCTGACCCTGTCTCATGCCTTAAGCATGTATTCTGGATGTTGCTGCATTGGGAGTGTGTTTATTTATTTTTCTGGTATAAATCTTTAACACATCCTCCAGAGTGGGAAGACAGCAACCCACTCTGAGGTTTTACAGTGTTTGGTCCCATTCTGCTAATCAGGTTTGATGGGTCTGCCTTAAAACACAGCAAACTCACCAATCTCTCCATTCCATGAATGCAAGATCTGCAGTTCAGCCAGCCCTGGATCTCTTTTGATGCACAGGGATCAGGTGGCCAGATCAGATCAGGGTTTCTTTTGCTGGTGTGAGCTGTTCTGACAGAAGCAAGCAGCTTCTGTTTTAGCAGCATAAGTGGTTTGATATGTGTCAATAGACAAATTATTTTTGCAAATGTAAGAAAGACACTTTAGTAAAATGGCACCTTGATTTCCACTTCAAACCATTCACCAAGTACTCTTCCCTTGTTTAGAATGTTTAATAGACCTGGAGCCAGTTCTGCGAACATTTGATGAAATAGCTATGCTGGAAGCAGTAATTCTGTTAAGGAGATCAAAGGTAAGTTTCTTTTGTTACAGTTATGAGTTGGTCAAATAAGTTGGTAACTTTCACTTGCTAAAAGAAATGTGATCTCCTTTATCATTTTAGTCTCCTTTGTCTAATCTTGTATCTGGTTGAAACATGCATTTGTACAGAGCTGGCATCTTGTCTTATAGCAGAAATTTAATACAGGTAAATATTTCTCTTCCAGTCACTGTATGAATCACAATGTATTTACAAGAGTGGAAAGAAAGCAAATGTGGAGCAGATACCTCTAAATATACCTCTGAATCCCGAAAAGGTAAATACTTTGCATGTTGCATTTGGTATTCAGCATCCTGAGGGCTTAAAGGAAGGTTAAGTTGGTAAGGGAAGTTGTTCTACACTTTACTTTCCTCTGCAGTCAGGAAAGGCATAAAATGCATTGCTTGAGCCAGGGTGTAACAAATGCAAAGCCATATATATGTGAAGATAGTAAAGGATGGGTGTGCAGAAATTAGAAGGGCATCTAAATACAGAAAAGCTCTAAATATGGCCTGAAACTAAATATTTAGAGGAGGTTTAGACTGAATGTTAGGAAAAGGTTCTTCACCCAGAGGGAGATGAGGCACTGGAGCAGGCTCCCTGGGGAAGTGGTCACAGCACCAAGCCCGGCAGAGTTTAAGAAGTGTTTAGACAATGCTCTCAGGCAAATGGCATGACTCTTGGGGTGGTCCTGTGCAGGGCCAGCAGTTGGACTTGATGATCCTTGTGGGTCTCTTCCCACTCCTCATGTTCTGTGCATCTGTGATCCCCTCAAGGAGGAATGCAGCACACAATGCCTGCCAATAGTAAGAGATTGTCTACTGCTCCCTTACACCTCTACAGAGCTTGCTTATATAGGGCCATGTAGATTTGCGTTTCTCTTGTGATTCTTAATGCTGCTGCTTTTGGTTCTTGCTTGTATACAAAATTGCTGTCATCTTTAGAAAAACACAAGTATTGTGATTATATAATTTCTTCTGATTTACCATATTTTATTTGTGCTGTCTATTGAGCATTTAGATAGCAGGTAAAACACGGTGATGGGAAGGTTCTTTGCAAAAAATTGCAACTTCATGTTTGTTTAATGTGCCTGTTCACAATGGATTTCTTTCAGCCAACATTTTCTGGCTCCATACAATGTGATGCACTTCCCCTTCGGAGCATCTCTCCAGATGCATCAAAACTCAAGTCTGTTCCCCAGTGTAATATCCTCTCATCAGGTGAGATGCTTTTAGCTTTGTGTAAATTTAAGTTTTCGTTGCAGCTTTACATTCCTTCCCACTGTGACGTTGCATTTGTGTAGAAGGTTGGGTCTCTCTGTGTCAGAAAAAAATGTCTTTTGTAAACTTTGTGCTCTGGGTGAAAAACCACCATTTTTAAGCTCTGATTTTATCTTCCTGTCACGTGAGAAATCTCTACAGCTCACAGGTTCAGTTTTCCTGCTCATAATTGTGAGTGCAGAGGTGACATTTACTTGTCCCTTCAGACTCTTGGCAGTTTAGTTAACTGCTTCTTTTTTTTATTTTTTTTTTAATTTGTGACCTACTTCTGAATATAAAAAGGCTACACATTTTACAGCATTCTAGAAGCTTAGTAAACTCAAAGTTTCCAGTACAGCCCAACCTCCAGATCATTTTGAATTCAGAAAATAAAAATGGCTTTAATAGATTGTTTTGCAAAAGTATCTGCACAGACCTTTTGTAGCTGTCCCCTTTCATGAATAAAAGTTGGCAAAATTCCCTGAGAAAACTCAATTTTGAGGTTTTGCTGACGTCAGAAGCCAGAAAAATGCAGTGGGACCCAGATGGAATAGAAATACATTGTGAAACTAAAACTGCATTTAAGTTTCTTCCCTGGATGGAATGCAAGCATATTTCAAAAAATGGAGTGTCCTCTGGCATTGCAGGGACCAGGAGTATGAAAGCAGATAAGACTATTGACTTCAGTGCTATAAAATAAGGACATCATTCTGAGGTACTGCAAAACCAGACATACTCTGGCAGAGGTAGGAGAGCACAGGCAGTTTCTTTTTCAGCTCCTGTTTGAACACATACACAATTTTGAACTTCTGCTCTGTGTACTGGAAAGATATAAATACAGGATGAATTGGGCAAAATAAATTATGGGAAGCTTAAGGACTTTTAGTTACTGCATAAAATGTCAGAAAGCAAGTGCAGGGTACTTTAGCTGTACCTCAACTGGAGCATTTATCTATACACCATAAAGACCTCAGAGATGAAGAATAACTCATATTTACCTAGCTTAATAAGTATGTTGTGATGAGTTTTAGAACATGGAGTATTCGTTTGAACATGAGCATAGGCTGTAAGTGTAATCACATAAGATAGTGACAAATACCAGCCTTTCTTGCTGCTGGCTGCTGTTATAAATTGTTGTGTCTGCCTGTGGAAGGCATCAATGAAAATTTGTTGGTACAATTAATCTGACTGATCAGCATGTGGTCATTTTACAGAGTCATTGCTCACACTTTTTTGTGTTTATGTATAGATACAGTAAAGGTTGTGAAAATAATGCCTACAAAACTCTGCTGCAGAAGTGTTTGTTATTACTTTGCCAATAGCTGCATCAGGTAGTGTTGCAGTGGGGAGCAAGACTGATGTTCCTCTTGCTTTTCAAACTCGGATGCAATTGTTTTCAGGTGAAAATTTTATTCCAGGTAGCTGTTAGCAAGAGAGGAGTTTGGCATGGCACCAAGGCAGAAGTTAATGACTATAGATTCTAGCTGAGTTGTTTTTTCCATCAGTACAATTAGAATACTTTTTCAGAAAATTGCTTCTTCAGAGTTAAGACTTTTCTTCGAGCCTTTAGCCTTTCTTTTCATCTTTCCTTTTTTTTTTCTCCTTCCCTAGTGAGCTTTTCTTGGTTATTTCTTGAAAGAGCTCTTTTCCCTCTCCCTATTTTATTTCTGATACAGACAGTAATCCTTTAATACTTTGTTTTGCTAGGTGAACAGGATGCAGTCTTGTGAAATCCCTTTGTAAAATAAACTTCTTTATTCTCCTGGTATCCTAACTACTCCTCCTGGTGCATGTTGTAACTTAAGTCATTGAACTAAGGCTACTTAGTATTATGGAAAACATGACAAATGGTTTTTTGTCTACAAAATCCCCTTTATTTAGTATATCTTAGAATTTTACTTTTCCTTTCTCACAAGGTCCATCATTACAGAATAACCTACTTAGGGGTTGTTTGTATTCCTCATCTCACTTCCAGTCATTAGGCCCAGCTTGAAATAGAAAGTTTAGATCTCATATTTTTCCTTCTGAATTTCCACTTTTGTTACTCAGATCTCCTAGGTCACCAAGGTTCTTTTTGAGTAACTCGACTCAACCTGTTTTTTTCTGAATAACTTTTGAATAACTCTCATTAGCATATTTTTTTTGAGGGAACTGGGGTTGTTTAGCTTGGAGAAAAGGAGGTTCAGAGGAGACCTTGTTGCTCTCTGCAACTACCTGAGAGGAGATTGTGGCCAGGTGGGGGCCTCTTGTCTAACAAGCAATAGCAGCAAGCAATAGGATGAGAGGAAATGGCCTTGGGTTGTGCCAGGGGAAGTTCAGATTGGATATGAGGAAAAATTTCTTCATGGTAAGAGTTGTCAAGCATTGGAACAGGCTGCCCAGGGAAGTGGTTGAGCCACCAGCCCTGGAGGTATTTAAACGACGTGGCACTTCAGGACATGGCGTAGTGCTGGACTTGGCAGTGGCAGACTCGATGATCTCAAGGGTCTTTCCAACCAAAACGATTGTGGGATTTTATGATTGTATTCTTTATGCTCTGGTGGTCAAGGTCATTTTCTCATACCAGTACAACCCCCGGAGTTTTGTCTTTATGTTATTAAATTAAATATGTGCGCCTAAAAATGTATAACAATCTATCCCAGCACAGCTGCTTGAAATACTTTTCTGAAATGATCTTTCATTCAGTGGTTGTCTCCTAATCCCTTTTTTTCATGCAGTAGGTAATACCTGCTGCTTCACACTACATAGCTCTGCCCAACTTTCTCTCTTGTTCAGGAAATAAAATACTAGTTACTATGAGTTCTAGTCCACCATTTTTTAAATTCTGAGAATGAAGTTTCTTCCACATTTTCCTATTCCTGCTCTGTGTACTTACATATTCTTCTACAGGTCAACAAAGAGCTGGGAATACCTTCAGATTTCCCCATTGGACAGGTAATCTCAAGTTGTCCATGGGGCCACTTCATTGTGTGTTTAGATGCTCATCTGAATTCTTGCATCTGTGGTTCTTAGTTAACAGTTATCATGTCTTTATCCAGTGACACAGTGAAAGACTAATCAAAGCTATTTACAGAGTTGGGCACATGTCCTGTAGTTCGTTTCTCATCAGCTGTTTGTTATCTCTTCCTTGAGTCATTCATACTGCTGCTTTCCTAACTGTCATCCTTTTGTACTATAAAAAATCCTAAAACTAGAAGCTGTTAAACTTCCCATCTGATAGCAATCCTTTCTATTCTGCAAAAGTAAAGCTTTCCTAAAGTCATATCCTGTTTGGAGGGACTACAAAAAGCTTCCATTGGCATCCCACTGAATGTTAAGTTCTCCCAATTCTCTTAATGTCCTTTTCCCCCACCTGAATCTTTATTTTAATATTTTCATATTTATTACAGTGCAGACTTGACCAAAATAAATTAGTCTGCTTTCCTGCCAACTTCTTGTTACCTCTCCAAGCACCCAAAGGATTTATTTTGTTCTTCTAGTCCCTACAAAAGTTTTCTGTCAAACAGAGTTTTTTTATTAAAGTTCACATCTACCAGATTTATACCCCCAATATTTCTTTAAAATAAAGTAGGATCCCAAACCCATAGTCAGGCCCTGGTAAAATATAAAGGACATAAATGTACTCAGAATTTGAGTATAAGGACTAATTTGTTGTATATCATGTGAAAGTAGTTGGTTTATGACTTCTTTAGTAGAATTGCTCTATATTGTCACTGATGGCTGTATTTTATTTGAACACAGAAGTAATACAGCTTGTTCTTTTTCTTTTTCTCCTTTTTTTTCCCTAAGATGGAAATTCTGAGTGTCTACACTCTCTCAGCAGCCAGAGCACGGATGGAAACCTCTCTGTAACTCAGAGTGCCAAACTCCTTGTGCATCCATACAGTACTGTTCTCTCATCTGACAAGAGTACTTCAGATGCCTCAAGTTCTTCCTCCTGTGTGCTGCGGTCATCACCAATTCCTTCAGGTACAGCAAACACTATGTGATTCCAAAACCCAAAATAAGTGTTCTAACATGTCTGTGTGAAGTGGAAACTGAAACTGTTATTCACCTGCAAGATGAGAAGGAAACATCTGCAAATTAAGAATGCAAAATTAAGTAATTCTGTCCTTGTAGACTTCTATTACAAAGTAAGCAAAACCAGTGTAAAATGTGACCGAATACAGGTACATGTAGCTACTAGGTTTTTTCTGTCCTCTTAATCAAATTCCTGCTGCCATGGGTCTTCTTTATCCCATTGCCTTTGCTCATATTATTTCTCCTGTATCCTACTGCTGTAACAGTGCTGCAGTCCAGCAGAACAGGAGAAAAACTCAGCTTAGTCACCTTGTTGCCTGTCACTTCTCACTTTTTAGGCTTTGCAGCCTTTCATTTACTAATGATGGGGCAGGGAGAAGCAGCAGCTGTGTCACCATCTCATGTGTAATGATCCTTTGTGTTAGTTGAGAGCCCACTATGTTATATTCTATGCATCAAGTAACTGTTAGAAGTTAACACAAAAGTTAGCAAAAAGAAACTGTAATGATGAGTTACTCAGAAATATTTTTTTTGAGGGGCCACACAGTAACATGCAACTTTGTAAAGATCTACTCCATCTTCCCTCTTCTGGAAATAGGAGAATCAACACCTTTTCTCTGTGTGAAACCTCATCTTGAGAAAAATACCAGGAAACTGCAGGGATATTTTCAGTAATATTCAATAAAAATCCCCCTGGAAAGTGAATTCACCACCTGTCTCTTTTTTTAGTATCAAGTCAGGTTGAACACTGGAACAGGTTGCCCATGGAGGCTGCAAAAGTACCATCACTTGGAGATGCTCAAAACTCAGTTGGACAAGGCCCTGAGCAACCTGAGTTATCCTTGAAACTGGCCCAGCTCTGAGCATGCCATTACACCAGAGGAACTCCTTGAGGGTCCCTTCCAACCTAAATTACTCTGTGTTTCAGACAGAACAAATACTCTAACCACCAAATTTGTAAAATTGGAACATTTTAACAGCTTTTTCTCAGCTTGTTCTTTGTTCTGTGGCAGTATTTATTGACAGACAGTTACAATTCCTTCCTTTTTTCTAATCCTTTCCAATCTCAGATTTTGTGTTGGAAACCATGCAACAGAATGTAGCTCATCAGTGGATCCAAAGTAAAAGAGAAGAAATCATTGATCAGATGACTGAAGCATGTTTGAATCAATCACTGGACGCTCTTCTATCAAGATTTTTACTCATGAAAGAAGATTACGAACTTATAAGCACCAAACCTACAAGGACATCAAAAGTACGACAACTGCTTGATACTTCAGACAGCCAAGGAGAGGAATTTGCCAGAATTATAGTACAAAAGTTGAAAGATAACAAACAGCTAGGACTTCAACCTTATCCAGACATTGTATCTAATTCTCAAAGACTGCATCTTTAAATTTATTCTTTCTTTTTGAAACTATGTGAATATTTCTTAAAACATAGTCTTTTTTTCTATGTAATGTTTTATGTATGTACAGCTTAGTCTTTATTGTGCCTTCGTAAAGTCTCAGAAGTGACCCTGAGTTCATCTAGCCTGCATTTGGTGAGTGGCCAATCAGTAAGCTGGAGGACAATCATAAAGCCAAACCACTTGACAGTTGTTGACTAATTTTCTAAAAGTATTTTGTTTATTCATGACAAAGAAAACATTAAAGGTTCACCATTTTTACATATTTGCTCTTTAAACACATCCTTTCCTTTCACCTCACAGGACTGAGACAACTCAACATGGCATGTTTGTTTTTCTCCTTCCATCTGCTCTTTCCCACAGACAAGGGAAAAAAATTCCAGGTGCCCTATTCCAGGGCTATTCTGCTGTGTGTATAATAAACTTTCTTCCTAAGCTCTGCTGGTGTACGTGCAGGAGAAAAGTGGTAGGTGGCAGGAAATTCACATTGAGTTTTTGCAGGATTTCAGGATTTTTTATTATTTTGTTTTGGGTTTTTTTTCCCATTTTGTTGCCAGAGCAAGTGTCTCAGACCACTGCATAAGAAGAATGTTAGTCCAAAGAGGAGCCCAAGGGCAAAGAGGAGCCCAAGGGCAAAGAGGACATTGTGCTTGTCATCTTTGTTCTACTCAGAAGTGATGTAGTAGAAAGGCTGCATCTATAGCATTTTACATTTTGTGTATATTATAACCACTTCAGCTATTTTTGAAGTCATAGTAGGATGAGATCCAGAATGAGCTTACATAAGGTCATCCTCATGACATTAACATTTCCTTGGTTATCTGTCGTGCCTTTGTCATCTGCCATTCCGTCACTCCTTACCTTTGTCATCTGCCATAAATAATTCTCATGTCACGTTGCTGGATCAGACTTCAAGCTAATTTTATTTTTGGGATTTACATAATGGACAGTAGTTGGGTTTGTACAAAGAACACTTATGCCCTGCCTTGCCATGCTGGAAGTAAGGTGCAGGGGTCTCTTTGGCTATGACCTGCCTTGACCTTCTCCACATAACATCTCTGCTGTCCTTTTTTTTTGTCTGAAGGATGGTGCTAACATGTTGAGGCACAAATGGGCCACCTGAGAGGAAAAGGTATGTGGTATTTTTTTCAGTTCATTTCACAAGACCCTAGTGACTTTATCTAGGTGACTTCAAAACTAGTTAAAAAATTACTGGTTGTAATTTGTCAGAACACAGCACAGGCAGATTATTTTTGCAGGCGCTAATAAATTACTACAGTGTCTGCTTGGACTGTCTAAAATTAGGGAAAATCCAAATTCCACATACAAGAATGGTGAAATCTACCTATATTACCATATTAAAAGGAGTAGATAAATGAAAAATCCTAAGTAATCACTGTTTCAAAACCTATGGAGATGTGAGATCTGCCCCATTTCAATGATTCAAGTTTCAGTGTGGTCATTACTAGTTGCAACAGCTTACTTTTTAAAATATCTTTATGATTTTGTGAACTGAGTCACAAGAATACAATGTATAGTTTATTGGATATGAGAGGTTTAAAATTGTTTTTAATAAAGTCAGTTTTTTACATAAACTGGATATTTGCCTTTTATCCTGCTTCTCTCTGGAGGCTGCAAAATTCAAGTTAGCTGAAACCAGGAGCATGGTGCAATGAAGGGCTGTGCTTTTCCTAGAGCAGACCTAATGATGTTGAGCAGGGAGAGGTCTGAGGAAAGCTGCCAGCCATGCCAGGTGGAGTTTGGTGCCAGAAGTATGTTTGACTGCACATCACATTTTAAGCCATAGTTGTTCATTATTATTGGTGCTTAAAATAAGATTTGTGTCATGCAAGGTAGCAAAGTAACATTTCTTCAGTGTGTGTCCAGAATTCATCATGTATAAGGAACTTTCCTAAGGACCTGCTGTAAGACATGGTCGTCAGGGAAATGAGCATCCTGCTGCTCTCAGAGTCTCCCTGCTGACTCATTGCCGGTCAGTACAGAACTAGCTTGGAGTCCCTTAATTATGGTGATAAATGTGGCCTATGGAGTCCCATTCAGGAATGGTGCTGTCACACTGCTGCAATCACTGTGGGTTGCTCCTCTTCCTGTGCCATCACCCAGAGGTGGCACAGCTGCAGGAAAAGTAACATTCTACCCCCAGCCCTGAATATGCCCACATCTCTAAGGCCATGAGCATTCTAGCCAAAGCCCAGCCCTCCAAGGAAATCCTGAGGCCACTCAGTAGAAAAACTCTGGCCTATCTCCCTCCTCTTCCCTTGGACCCTGAGCCTGCCTCCATCATGGAGTACAATCATAGATTAGTTCAGGTGTAGAAGGGACCTCTGAGGGTCAGCTAGTCCAGCCCTTCTGCCATGGTCAGGGACATCTTCGATGTTGATCTAGATCAGGTTGCTCAGAGCCCTGTTCTTTATGACCCTGAATGTTTCCAGGGCATCAGACACTCTGGGCAGCATCAACCAACGTGTTAGGCGCACACAGATTTCCTTGGGTGAAAGAGGGGAGGGGGCAGACACAGTTGGGGCTATAGGGATACAGACAAGGGCATAAGGAGAATGATTTGGGGTGGGCATGAGGAAAGAGAGGTGGAGGTTGTGTGCCTGGCCACACAATGTGAAGGGTGCGGGGAGGTGACAGACATGAAAGTTAATATGAGCCAAAGTCTGACACTTCTGTTGTTTTACAGTTGTTTTAACATTATTTTGTACATTCCTCACTTTGTTGCAATTCCTAACAGATTGTTCTGCTTTTTTCACTCCAAGGGGAGATGCTGCTGATGTTTCAGACTGACAGTTAAACTTTTCTCTGAGTCGTAACAGCTCACTCAAAGCCTTTCAAAATACACATGTAGAAATGTCTTTGTGCATGTACATGGGGGAAATTAGAAACATAGAACTACACATACTATTTTTCGTTTGTTGACATTAGATTTTGCATGGTATTTTAGTACCTAGTCACTTTGTGGTGGCTGTTTCTCGTGTTCTGCTCCCATGCCTGAAGTCAACATGGTTGGAAGAAGTTTGTTGGTCTGTAAGCTATGCTCTGTCCTGCATCAACTTCATGGCAAAGAAAGTAAAGATCTGATTTTACCAAGATGGCACAAATGTTGGCCTTTGTCATTCAGAGTCTTGCAGCTAATGGTAGATGGTGTTTGGCAGTGTGTTTTCAATCGGGTCTTAGTGTAAGTGCACCTGTTGTAGGTGAGGACTGTAGGGGCCTGTGTTGGCTGAGGCACGGAGGACAGAGTTAAGGGACAGGAGGAAGCAGAGGGCTTGGCAGGGGTACCGCTGAGCTGTTTGCTGCAGCTGAGAAATGGTATAAATGAAGAGGGCTCTGGAAGTGATTGAAATAGTCTTGTTTCCAGTGCAAAGTATGAAAAGCCTTCCTGAGCAGTAATGGAAGTGTGGGCAAGAAACCAGAAAATGCCCCAGGTTTATTCAGGCAAGCATGCCTTACTTTGCTGTTCCATAAGGAAATATGTGCTTATATGTAACTAAGACACACGGAAGAGTTACTGTGAACAGTAAGTTGGTACAGGAGAAGCCTCACTAAAAACGTTCTTGTCAAATCCTGAAATACTGTAAAAATGAATAAGAAGAAGTTGTTATGAAGGCGGTCACATTCTCTTCTTTACATTATCCATCCCGCTTACTTAAAATGCACAATTAATCGTAGTCTTCCTTGGCAAAGGAACTAGATTTTGAACATTCTGTGTTTACAGAATAAATGTTCAAGAAAAATCCTTTTCATGCACAGTGCATGCTTTATGATTACTTAATGTTGATTTATGTGCTGTTCCTGTAAATTTATGGCAAATGTCAGTAGTGTGCAACCACGAGGGTCAGACCAATAGGAATATGGGAGGCAGTAATGAAGAAAAGGCTCTGTTTCATCTTCCAACATGCAGCTTCTACAGACATGAAACCAAAGGGCTGAGGCTGGGTCGGGATATAAGGACAGTGTAAAGGTGGTCTGATAGCAGAGTCCCTCAGTATAGCACACAATCAGAAAACCAGTTTGGTGCCCCAAATCAGAAACAGGACAAACTCAAGTTCAGATTTCAGAGTGAAAGTAATTACGCATTCTTGAAAATATGCATTCTGGACTGTAGGCTGTTGTTTGTTAACACTGCCCTGGCTGAAGAAAAAGACTTTTAAGATGACAGAGGCCCCCGTTAAGGAACATAGTGCTCAGCCTCTCTGTTTGTCCAACAGGGAACAACAACCTTACAAAATGGTCCTGTTGCCAAAATGCTTTTGCTGCATTATAATGTTCGTAACCACAAACTTGTAGGCAGCTGGAATTGTGCAGTCTTTTCAGGCAGGCTTAGAGAGCTCACATCCTTCGTAGATAAAACAGCTTGAAAGCTGTCCTACACCTGCTTTGAATAGGGTTTCTAAAAAGTAGAGCAATTTCTGTGTGAACGTAAACTGTATACCTGTCCCAGTCTATCACAAAAAGATGTTACTTTAAAAGGAAAAAATAGGAGGAGCATTGGCTTATAAAAGAAAGGTTTGTGTTTTTATTATTCCTTTTGGTCACCATGGGTTACAGAATGGAACATGCAGTATGATTCTGTGCTTCTTTTCTAGTTGAACTGCTGAGGCTTGTGTGGATTAGGGATCCAGTCTGAGGAAGTGCTGTTACCTGGTACCTCAACTCCAGTGACAAGGCTCTTGACTTGCTGAATCGGTGCCTTCCAGATGCCCTTTGGTACGTGAGTACATCATGCTTCACGGAAAACAAAAATCCCAAGTTAGGGCTCTTGCATTCATTAACTTTTCCCTCTGCCCAGAAGATTTTATTTTCTGGATGTTTACTTGCTTCAGTAGATATTATGCTGTATACCATACTGGCTTTGCACTGGGTAAATAATCCTTCTTTGCTTATTTTTATCTTAGATTTTTTTAAAATCGTATTGACTTAAAATAAGACCTTAACACCCAATCAGCCTGTTTTGTGTCTCATGCATCGTGTCATAAATGATTATAAAAGCCACATATCTATAATTCTGAAGATAAGAAAAACAATCAAGTTGATAAATATTTAATAATGTGTAGATAAAACTTAGAAGAAAATATATTTAAAAAAAACAGAAAAACATTTGGTTGTTTGAAATTAAATAATACCTATGATTTTCAGTTAGCAACCACTCTTTGCCAATCTACCCCCTCTGAAAGTCTTTCTGATTTGTTTTTGTGTCTCATGCATCATGTCATAAATGATTATAGAAGCCACATATCTATAATTCTGAAGAGAAGAAAAACAATGAGTTAATAAATATTTAATAATGTGTAGATAGAACTTAGAAGAAAATATATTTTAAAAAAACAGTAAAACATTTGGTTGTTTGAAATTAAATAATACCTATGATTTTTCAGTTAGCAACCACTCTTTGCTAGTCTCCCCCCTCTGAAAGTCTTTCTGATTTGTTAAGTTATACCACTGGAATAAACATCTTTGTGTAATGTTAGTAAAGATCTCATTGTGGCTTTCTAAATCAGCAAGAAGGAATTAGACTGCATTATTGCTTGTTATTAATGGTTTCAGGGACACATGGATGAAGGGTTTTTTTTTCCCAACTTTCCTTTTGTTTTATTTCTATCACAACTTTCTAAGGAGTAGAGAGCAGCAGTTGCCTGCTTCTGCCTGCTAATGACCTCAGTTGAGGCTGTTTGGAGAAACCACATTCCAGGAGAGTCTGAGATCTTTCTTGAAAGCTCTCATTGATTTTGGTGTTCATACTACCGCAATAAAAATAGCACATAAGGCAAGGCTAAAAGGAGACTGAGAGAAGAGGCTATTCATATGAGTGTAACTCATCCCAGTGAGACAGAGGTGTTGGCTTAGAGCAGCAGCCTGAGAGGCACTGTTCTCTTACAGCAGCCTTTCTGCTAAAGGAAGCAAGCATATCACCTACCCTCTGGTAAACTGCTAACTTCTCTTTTTAATACCTTCCTTAGATTTGGGTTACAGGAGCTTTTCTCTCAAATCTCCTCTGTGATTTGCTTTGGGGTGGGAATGGAGTGCTGGGGGTGGAGCAAGCCCCTCCTGTGGCAAAGCCAGTCTGTGACCATAGTAATGCATTTGGAGCATGTGACTGTGTGATTCATTAAATATTTTAAAAACACAGAATTTGAAAACAAAAGGAAATATGCTTGTTTCCTATTGAGTGAGAAATGTTTGCTTCAGATGAGATCAAAGTGGGCTTTTTGTTTGAGTTTTTAGTATTATAATTTCTGAGAGTATTTTATTTATGCTGTTTCCTCATACTGTATAATCTTGTTTTGTTTGCTTTCCTCATTGGGAAATGTCCAATGATACAATCTGCCATGAATACTCCCTTTGAGACCTCATACTCAGTAGTAGGGTTTTGAAGTTTGAACTACATATTTTTGGTTATGTTGAAAACTTCTTGCTGATTTCATGTTCCAATAGCTATTAATATAAATGTACATGTTTGGGGATTTTTAACTTTTGGTCAATCTTCTACAGGCAGGAGAAAATTTTCCAGAATGTACTTGGAGAAAATAAGAGATTACTCATGACTTTTACAGTGCCTTTTTACATGCATATTGATTTCTAATACACACATCATTAAAATGTGCTAGATTTTAATTTTAAATGTTATTTTTCATCTCACTGATTTTCTGACTGAAACTAGAAAATATTGGGGGTTTATCAGTTTTCTTAGCTGATTTGACTTTGCCTAGTTCATTGGCAGCATAGCACACTTTCAATATTGAGAAATTATGTGGAGGTAAAAAAAAATCACCAAAAGAAAAGACCATGAAATGAGGAGTAAAATTGATGTCTGGTGTGTTCCAACATCTTTCATAGGAGCTGACTTTCTAAATGCCCTCAGCTTCCGAGGGAATCTGCTGAAGGCAACGATAATTGATCACTGAGACCTTATTGATTTACTAATATTTCTTGAATTAAAAGATGAGAATTTTAAAATGCTCTAACAAATAGAGGCTCCTCAGTCTCTCTGGAAGACTATGGAGCAGTTTGTAAGAGTTCAGAAGTCTGTAAGTTCCTTTGGAAGTACATAAGCACTTCCCTGACCAAGCCTTCCTGGATCACTTAGCAGAGTTCATTAGTTAATTACCTCCTTAAGAAGGAAGAAATCACTCATAAGGTATAGACCCCTGAAGAATGGGAAGTGTCTCAGGAAATCCTGCCCTACCAAACCAGTCCTACAGTAATTTATGGAACTGTCTTTGATTTCAGCTCTAGTTTTCAACTACTGTCAACCTGTCCCTTCTTCCTTCACTTTTCCACTTCATTTTTTTTTTGGGAGTGGCTTAAGTAAGAAATGAGCTGTTGAGAGTTACCTGTATGTGGTGTTACTGTTTTCTTTAACTTCTCAGGTGTCAGTCTCCAAGGTCCTTTGTGTTGCTCTTTGCACACACACCTGGGAGGTAAACATGAAGCTGCAAAGCATTTAGGGCCATTGTGGCTGTCTGGGCTCTCAAGGCATTGTGCTTTCCATGAGAGGAAAATTCCTCTCCATTTATTGAGAGATCTCCTAAGGAAAAGGAAGACCTGCATGAAAATAGGGTTCTGAAGTTCTGTAACAGAGCTCACTTGCTGACACAAGGCAGAGGCAAGAGCTGGCAGCTGTTTCATTCAGCCTGCTGCCACCTCTGAGGCACATTGGCACGTTGAATCCAGAAGCCAATAGCTCTTTTTCCTTGCCAGAGTCCATGGGACCAAGAGAGCAAGGACCTTCCTTAGTGTCAGGAAGCTTTTATGCTTTGCTCTTCAGACTTCATGCTCAAGAGTTACTAAAATACCTGTACTGGTATTTTTGCTGCCATAAAGTTTTATCCTCACAATACCCAACCATGTTAAAGCAAAATGCAAAGAACCTCAGTTTTTTAATTACTGCATAAATTAAAACTTTCTGGTCTCAGGAAGCCACTCTGAATGCTAGATAACTCACTCTAAGTATTTGTCATCTATTATAATACAGGAGTTTACAACTGAAAATGGCCACTCATGTAAAAAATCACCTTATTACAGCTCTGATGGTTGTCCCCAATAAACTGTCTCTCTGTTAGTAGCTTTTTCTGACTCTCACTTGGATTATGTGCACCCTCAAAATGTGACCTAAATGCTCAAGTGATGCAGAAGAGCTATTGAAGTATTCTTGAACACCTAAACTTCTCATCTTAAGCTTCTTGCCACACCAGTTTGAGGCAGAAGCAGCAGTGATGATCCCAGAAAGGGGAGATGGTGGCATGAGGATGAAGTGACAGTGACAACAGTAGGACAAGACCATTGGCCAGGTTCAGTAGGAACAAAATAGCAGGAGTTATTAGTGAGACAAAGAGTTAGACAACAGACACTGGGCATATCCTCAAATAGTTTTCATCACTGCCTGGAATATGACAGCAGTAAATTATTTATATACTTGACAAAAAAATTATTCTTTTGCAATTATACAGGGAGATCTGTACAGGAGACTATTTCCTGAATTCCACTAATTTTCTTAATAGCATGAAGACTTTGCTGAGAACTAGCATTAGTCACAATTTAGTGAATCTTGTTTATTTAAGAAAGACATAGTCTTGAATAAAGAAATAGTAACTGCTTCAACATTGTGATGGAACTGAATGAAATCAGTGCACTATCAAAGCTGCTGGAAATGGTGCTGTTGTCTTGGAGGAGAAGGACAGGCAGAAGCTCTTTAAAATATTTTGTTTAAAAAATCTACCTTCAGGTTATATAAATCAATTACAGTGAAGTTGCACATCTTGGTTATGCAAACTGAATCTTTTACCCTTTGATTCTCTGGCCATACCTACTTGTGGACTTACTTGAGGGTTTGGGTACAAGTTTTTCTAATGTGACATCTCTCAAAGTACTGAATTTTGAACTGTTTCATCTAATTATTTTTCTTTCATAATGGTTTCATCCACAGTCACTTATTTATGGAAAAATACTTCACTACACAGCTCCAGTTACACATTTAGAAATGGGAAATAATATTTTGGTAGCACAAGAGATAAGAGAAGAATATGCAAGACATTGTGTTACTTAGGAAAATAATTTAGTCTTTACTTTGTGCTCTCCTGAAAGCTGCAGATTGTAAAAGCACTACTAGCCTTCAATAGCATTTCCAGTTTAAATGATCAAATTCCCTTTAGCTACCAGGCCATCTGTACTAGACATCAAAGTTCAGGTTTGATACCATATATGCAAGTCTCCTGTACCTACCAATACTTGATGTATTCTTTCTTACAGGAAAATAACTGTATCTTACTTATCAGTGAGACTTCATTTCAGGATAGCCACTGGGTTTGATCACTGCTTGCATAGCTTCACATTCACATCACCTGGGTAACAACTGCATTTTAAATTCTCATGCCCTTTGAGCTGTACCCACTGAAATATTTGTGCATTTCAGCTCACAGCCAGAGCTTGCATTTTAAAATCTGAAAAAAAAGTATTTAAAAAAATCTTAGATCAAGCATAAGAAGCACAAGATGATTTTAAACTAGCTATGCTGAAAAAATAGTATTAAAACAGAATTACGCTCAGATTTTTAGCATGCTGTTATCATGATGAGCTCTCTGGACAGCTGCCACTGTGGGAGGGGTTTCTGCCAACATTTCACGAAGCCATCGAGAACAGAAATGCAGACAGGAGGCTGGGGAAGTATTGGCCTGTGTTTTGGGGTGGGGATGGTGACTTTTTCCTCCTTTCTGTCACACAGAAGGAAACGGGTAAGGCTTATCAGGAATTTAAAGGAAGATACATCAATGGTATACTGGATGCATGAAATTTCTCCCTGCAAACCAGGATGATGTTTTCTATTCAAAGAGGGGTGATGTGAGAAATAAGAGGAGTCACTTGTGTGTGAGGAGGAGGTCAGCAAAAATAAAAAAGGGAGACTGCAGTCATGCTTGGAGACTTATGACAAGAGTTAAATATTAACTTTATTTCAGTGTTCCCACAGTGTTCCTGTGGTTAAAGAAAGTGCCACTGGGATGAGAAAATCATTTAATCTTTAAAGAGAGTTTGGCATCTTTTAATTCTTAATACTCATCAGACCTCGTTTGCTATTTTGATCAATTAGGAAAGCAAGTTGCATCAAAAAAGCTGGGAAGGAACACACAGAATTACATTCAGTGTTGCTAAAATAGTCATACTTTACAAAGGAAAGCAAACATTTCAGGAAGTTTGGGTAGGGCAGGTTGTTTTAAACTGGCTATTGACCCACATTTTAGTGACATAAATTTGTGAATCAAATGTAATGTGTAAACATTTGTAATCACATGGGTTTTGCCAGTGTTGCATGGATGAACTTTGTTCTACCCAGGAAACTTGGATCTAGGTCATAGGATTTTGAGGAAGTTATCTTTAGAAGTGCTTTATGGTGTGCGAGGAGGGGGGAACGGAAGGAGAGACAAATGTTTTTTTTGAGACAGGCACCAAAAATTAGCCATTGGTCTAAGCACCCTTATACATCAGCAGGACCCAAGAACTGAGACAGTCACTGCAGTCCTGGGTTCCTCATCCCCAGGGCCCCCAGCCCCAGAGCTGTGCATGTGTGCACAAGGCCGATTGATCCATGCAGCTGTGCTGTGAGGGCATTTTTCCCAGCTCCCAGCATACTTGGATCTTGTCCTGTGAGCACCAGAGGGAGACGCTTTTACAGGCATGTTTTGTTGGACTCTCTTACACAGAAGCATTCCAGGGACAGCGTGTTCCAGACTCAATCCCTATGAATGTTACTGGCTTCTCCTGAGAAGTCAAATGAGGTTAATAGCTAACCAAGCTGCATTATTCACTGCAGCAGCAATCTCACCTCTAGGAGCAGCTAAAACTCTATTTTTATCCTCATATTAACATTTAGCTTGTGAGATTAGAGGTTTTGAGGATCCTTTTTTGTCTTTACTCTGATGTTCCCCAGCAGAACAGTTTTCAAGTGAATGTCATTTGATGAAACAAATAATAATGAAATAAAATTCTTTCTGGGCTAAGAGCAAAATTTAGGAAGAGGAATTCTTGTAGAGGACACTCCAGCTGTATTAGAATATGTTTCCAGGGATACAATGTCTCCTTCTTCCCTAAAATATTTTCAATAATATAACATAAAATTACAATTCAAGACAAATAATAATAATGAACTGAGAGTTAACAAAAGCTTCAGAATCTATAACCAAGTACAGTGCCCTCATATTTATCCATAGAAAAGGTATGCAACTGTGAAAGCTAAGAAAATTAACTAGTGTTTGGTTCCTGGACTGCAAGGTAAAAGCAGGAAAAATAGTTGTTCTTTGTATCATTTATGTCTTATATGTTGGTTATCTTATCAATGTCTCTGATGCATTACAGAAGATGTTCTCTCCTCTTGTTTTCAGGTGATGTGATTCGAAGATGCCAACCCCTTGGCAAATATGCTGCGATAAAAAATCCAGAACTAAGAATGCAAAAGCTGAAAGGGACAATATGGCAGAGACAAGTGAAAAAATGCAGATGAAAAAAGAAATCACTTTACTAAATGGAGTTTCTTTAATTGTAGGGAACATGATTGGCTCTGGGATATTTGTATCACCCAGAGGTGTTCTAATGTACAGTGCTTCCTACGGACTCTCGCTAGTCATCTGGGCGCTTGGTGGGATTTTTTCCCTCTTTGGAGCTTTGTGTTATGTTGAACTGGGAACATCCATTGTGAAGTCTGGAGGCAGCTATGCCTATATCCTGGAGGCATTTGGGGCCTTTGTGGCCTTCATCAGACTCTGGTCTTCCTTGCTGATTATCGAACCAACAACTCAGGCAGTGATAGCAATCACATTTGCGAACTATATTGTTCAGCCAATTTTTCCCCATTGTGAACCACCGTATGATGCAGTCAGGTTGATTGCAGCTGCATGTATATGTAAGTAGTGATTGCTAGAAGTTAAGAACGGTAATTATATGTGGCCAAATTTCTATTCCATTGCATTCTGTGAAAATAATTATTACCTGTCTAAAATGTGTTCTTAGGAACTAATAATCTTTTGTTTAGATGTATTGTGTTTGGGGCTGGGATTACTAGAGGGGAGAGGAGAGCTACAACAATTTTGCAGGGAGCGATTGTGACTGCTGATTAAAGATACATGTATGTCTATGTTTCACTGACTTCACTGGCCGATAGGACACTGTCATGTACACAGACTCATTTATGAAAATGAAGGCAAGAAATTCTTTGAGCATGTGTGGTTGCATGCTAGTGTCCTTACTATATAGAATGATTTTTAAATTATTTTCATTTTTATCGTTACAAAACCCTTTTTCTTCCTTTCAAAACTGAAGCATAGATTATAGGCGGGTCAAGGAAACAGAGGCAAAGACTAACAAGACTTCTATATAATAAATAGCCCACCTTGAGCCACTCTAGAGTGGCTTGAGAGCACTCTAGATCACCATGCCAATTTGTCCTCTCTACTCCAGGAGCTGGGCTTCATACCTGGTACCAATGCATACCCTTACCTTTCCTCATCTGTCTCTGTTTTGAATCATGGAATGCGAGAGGGAGAAGTTGCCTGTGATGCCATGTGTGTGTGCTAGAGTGAGAGCAGATGGGCACATGGCTCAGCCCCTGGCTGGACCTGCTGCCAGCCAAGGGACAAAACTGACTGCAGAAAATATGGCAGAGGAGGAAAGGAAAATAGGTTGATCCCACCCACTCTCTGCAACCAACTACTTTGTTATTTTTGTGAGATTCTGTCAAAACTGGGACTTGAGAGAACTCTGTAAGTAAGTGCTACACAATCTTCAGACCCAGGGCCAAAGTGTGAATGACACAACTTCTAAGCCATTGGCACAGAGTAATAGCACATTGGCCTCCCTCAGTAAAGTGTCTTGCCCACAGCATCCAAACTATTTCTGTGTAGAAGTTGTCCTTATGCTGTACCTAAACTAGAGCTTAACTCATCATGAAGAAATTTTTGATATACAGAATATAAAGAAATACTGTCATCTGCATGCGAGCAACTCTGCTTGGTTTTATAAAATTTTACTATTATTTAAAAGGAGGAGGAATTAGTCCTGAAAATTCAAAAACTGGTGTGTTTTGTCTTACCTGCTGTCATGAAAACAGTATTCTTCAGAAAACCATTGTGTAAATTTTAAACCACATATTTTATCTTAATAAATCTGGGTGGTCCTGAAGTGGTGAAATTTGATTCAGTTTTACTCCTTGAAAGAGGAGTGATATCTGGAAAGATGGATTTGAAATATGATTTAAGTGATGTTAAACATCCAGTGCTTCTTTCATGCCTATTCTTTTTCTCTGCAGGTTCGTTAACATTTATTAATTGTGTTAACGTGAAGTGGGGTACCCGTGTACAAGATGTTTTCACATATGCAAAAGTTATGGCCCTTGTCTTGGTGATATCTGTTGGCCTTTACAAAATTGGTAAAGGTAAGAATAATTTTCATTTACCTAAATTCTATTAAATGAACCATATATGAGTTTCAAAATCCATTCAGGGAGATCCTTAAGACTTCCATATGAAGTGTTGTTTATTCTGGAAAAATAAAAAAAGTCTGCCATAGGAAGATCAGATGTATTTTATGGCTTGTTAAGCAATTGGGTGTTAATTACTCAGGCCAAGTCCTATGTTGCTTGGTCGGAATAGCAAATAGCAGCTGAATTAACATCACTTTACTGCTGAGTAGTTTAAAGTCAGCCTCAGTGACTGACTCATGCATTACTACCTGTCCTGTAACAGGAGAGTGAAACAGAAATTGAATTGCTCCTCACAGTTCCCACCACCACCATTCTCCCCCCACCAGCACCAGTCCCAGCCACAGCACCCTGCCCAGGGAGAGGACCAGAGAGGGTAAATCATAGGTGGGATTTGGGGGAGGGCATGTTTGTTCCTAGAAACAGAGAAGACTGTAACAGTGCAGTTCTGTGAATCACTGTGGTATGGTGCTACTGTAAGGCATCACAGGGCAGATGAGCCACCTCCTGTCAGCAATAACTGGGCTGGGCTGAACGCACTGAAAAGCTGGAAAGTAGTTTATTCTGATTCTCTGATCTTTGCATATGACAATAGATTTGATTTTATTAATTTGGGCCTCTCTCACAGTGAATTCTCTTCCAGTTCTAGCTCTGCTGCTTAGATTACTAAGGTTTTTACATTTTCATTTCCTTTGAAATGCTTAAATTGCATAGCCATTTTATCTTTACTCAGTTGAAATAAAGATAGTTTCCCCTCTTTGGTTTAGGAATTATATTTTTCTCCTGCTAAATTAGCTTATAAAACCTAATGAGCATGCTTGCTTTTCCATGTTTGCTGTCCTCCTCCTTTCCTTGGCTGCAGTTGCATCAGCTGTTAAACTGTACAGCTACACCAGTCTTTAAGAAAGCTTTTTTTGTTTAGCCATTATCTGTGCATGTCAGGTGTCATCAGTTTGTTGAAGTCTAAAAAAACCTGGACAACCAAACCCAGTCCTAAGGGTGAGGACGTGAAGATTCAGAGAAGAAGCATTGCTTAAGGGCCACAGTTGCATGAAGGAGTAGTTCCCCTCATAAAACTGCTGCAGTTTTGCAAAGGTGTGATTCTGTGATGTCACCTCTGTAGCAGCATTGCCCCTGCTCTCAAATTGCCTCCTTCAGAACTCTCATCCTGCTCAGTGGTGTGCTGTTGGACCCAGGGGCTGCTCCCTCTGGTCCCACATGCAGCCCACTTTGCTTCCTCTGCATTGCTCTGTGGGGTCAGGGAGGGTTAAACCACAGAAGAAACATTATGGTGAGCAACACAAAATGCTGAGAGCTTTTACTAGTAATAAAGGTCTCTGCTTTGTTTAAGCAGAACTGAGCACTTAAATACAGGAAGGACTGGGAGGAGGAATGATGTAGATTTGTGGAGGAAACTGTGACCATGTCAATGACTCTCTTAAGCTCAGCAGCTTTTTTAATGAAAAGAACAGTTATGGTGCTTTAGCCCTGCTATGTTCCTTCTGATGTGCTTAGATACACCTCTTGGGTTAAGAGACTGTGAATATACCTGATTTTGAACATGAGCTGTCTTTAGAAAAAAAAAAAACAACCCAAAAACACACTACAACTTTTCTTGATCATTTTGGACTTTTCTTTCTTTTACCTTCCAACCATTTTCTTCTCCAAAGAGAGAAATATGTATGTCTCATAGCTTCTCTTCTTTGCTTCATACAGTCTCCTGCTCTTCAATGACTGAATTGCCTTTGTAGTATCTATAAGCTCCTCAGTCAAATCAGTGCTTTCATTTTACAAGAAAGACATTGCTTCCTTTCCTAATCGAGGTTTCAGCATGTTTCTGTCTTCCCTTAATACTTAACCCACTTCCATTTGCATTAGATAGTAGACTTTCCTTCTGCAAGCTCAGTAAGGCCTTACTTCCCCTTTCCAGGATGGCAGTGGAGGCTTATGCAGTTTCATTAACGTTTTGCCTATTTTGCAGCATTCTTCAGGCTGTCATCTCAAGCAATGGTGCTAAACTACAGCAGAATTTTGAAAGGAAAAAGTTTTAAGTCTCGTCTCTCAGTTTTGGGGAACACCCTTGTGAGTCACAGCATCCCACTGAAAACCATGCCTACAGCAGGTCCCCCTCTAGTGGCCACTAATTCATCTGGAAAAGAACAGCACAGCTATTAGGAAGAAATATGAGACAGATTGAGGAGCTGAAATTGTGTTTGCCTCATCCTGGCTGGCAGAGTACTGCATGCCCTTGGTATAGGTCCCTCCTTCAGTAGGCTCGGCAGTAATGCCAGAAAGAGGACTTTGTGAATTCTGGTAAAATTACAAAAGTCACATCCAAATAACAAACATGGGAAAATGTGTTCTGGTTTCTCCCTGTGCAAGTGTAGCTGTCTGAACATCTGACTGAAACTCTCCTGTTTGTTAAGTAAAAATGTAAGCTGTGCACTTTTATATCCAGTAATGAAATTGGATGCAGTGAGGGGTTATTTCCTCTTGGTTAGCTGACACTTCAGGTGTAGTGCCCTTACAAGTTGTAATCCTTGAAATGTAACAGGCAATTGGCACCTGCCATTTGTACAGGGGAAACGGAAAACCTGAGAGCTCCGTTCGAGGGCTCGGCAACAAACCCAGGGATGATTGCCCTGGCTCTCTACTCTGCCCTCTTCTCCTACTCAGGATGGGACACGCTCAACTATGTCACCGAGGAAATGCAGAATCCTGAGAGGTACACACGTGCTTTCCTTTGAATCACTGACAGGTGATGGCAGGACAAGCCACGCTGCATTTGTTTCTGATTGGAAATTAGTCAAATTACTTTCTCTGCGAAAACCTTATTCTTTTCTAACAAGAGAGTAAGTAGGAGAACTCTTTCTGATTGTTGTGCTCATTCATCAGTTGTATCACACTAATGAGCCATTTACCTATATATATGTATTTTATATCTTACACTTCAGACTACATTTCTTAAAGAAGGAGAACAAATCCCTGCTGAAAGCAAGGAAAAGCAAAGGTCCATCTAGCCCTCTAAAACTCCCTACTTCTTTTCAGTTAGACAGAATTATTTTTCCAAGACATCTTTTGCCACCAGTAGAGGAAGACTGCATCAGATTTATGGCTTTTATGATGTGATCTTCAGCAGTCCTCTTCATGGGGAAATATCATCTCCTCCCTCCTGTAGGGATGTCAGCCCTGTGGGAGTTGTGTGCATTAGCCACTCAAGCTGATATAGTCCGCCTTGTCTTGGGACATGGATAGGTTATGAGTCAGAAAAAGAAAATACCTAAGTATGCACTTAAATCTCATTGTTTGAGTGCTCTCTTAAATTGTTTCATGTTATATAATTCAGTATATTAAATTTACATGTATGAATGTTTTAAGTTTGTTTTTTTTTTTAAACTTGTGGCAAACACACAAGCAAGAAACTAAGGGTTTTATAGGATTGTTTCACATATGGCTGCATGTTATTTTGTAACCCCGTGCTTCAAAATTATGGATTACAAGACATGATGGAGGTACCCATTCACAAATGTTTGAACCTGGGAACAATCTTCTACTTAAGTATTTCTCATTTAAATAATATGAATAATTTTTCCCTTTTCCTTTTGCAGGAATCTACCTCTTTCTATTGCAATTTCAATGCCTATTGTAGCTATTATTTACTTGTTGACTAATATAGCATACTATGTAGTGTTGGACATGTCAGCTCTCCTCACAAGTGATGCGGTGGCTGTGGTAAGTTGTGGAACATAACCCAAACAAAAGACACTACTGGAAAATTTCAGGTAGCATACTTGGCAAACAGCTGAAATACTGTCATGCTGAGGGCTGCTTAAAACTTTTTTTTCGTGTAACAGTACCAGTATATTAGAAGGTGCATATAAATAATGTACCTGATAAATCTGCTCTTGAAAAATCCCCTTATATACTCAGTAAATCCTGTTCTTAACACTACATCATAGGAAAGATGCTTTTGCCAGGATCAAAGAGCTGTAGAAAGTCTGGGTGGTTGGAGAACCAATTTTTTTTGTTACCATTCTAATGTGCAATGTGCAATGTTTAATGCTGCAGGACCACAGCAATATTTTCAATGCAGAAGTGGGCACTGAAATGTTTTTTAAAACCTTATCAATATTTTATACAGAAGTCAAATGATAATTCATGGATTACTACAGTTGGGATTTCTCAGAATACTTTAAAGCCAATACATCATCTTCTTTTCCATCACTGACTTAATCTAGGCTTAGAATTTTTAAAAAATATTTTTTAATATATCTGCCATTTTTATTTTGATACCAATCTGCTTTTCCACATTCTAATTTCCCAAGTCATTATTGGGTGTCATAAAAAAGCATGGGCTATGACACTACATTTGAGCTGATGTGTTTTTTTGAGAGTTTCTCAGGATTATCCAGATGCTTAACATAGTGGGCCTCAACCTTTTTTTTTTCGTGTTACAGACATTTGGAGGTGAAACCCTTAGTCATGCCAAGTGGATAATTCCTATAGCAGTGGCCATGTCTTGCTATAGTGGCTTAAACTCATCAATTATTGCAGCATCTCGGTATGAAATATAACATTTTTTTTAAATAATTGAAAAGGAATAATGTATTGTTAATTTTCATTCTTTACTACTGTTTGGTAAAAGTGACACAGTTGATTTTTGACATGTCAAGTTGTTCATTTATGATGAAGGGATTG
The DNA here is from genome assembly GCA_013400515.1 of Erpornis zantholeuca. NCBI lineage: Eukaryota > Metazoa > Chordata > Aves > Passeriformes > Timaliidae > Erpornis > Erpornis zantholeuca. The sequence continues at coordinate 62,865 of VZTN01033430.1, read as the reverse complement.
TTACAATCAGACATCTTCTCATGATCAGCACCTTTGCATAAACTAAAGCCACTTGAGAAGAGAGCAGCACTTAAAGCAGAGTACTTAATTATTTGCTTTGTCAGGAAGCAAAAAGATATTCCTTGGCTGTATGGTTGAGTTTCCTTTGTCTTTTTTAAGGCTTTTCTATGTTGGAGCCAGGGAAGGACACCTCCCTGTCAGTCTGAGCTTGATTCACATAAAGTGCTTCACACCAGTCCCTGCTCTCCTGTTCAATGTAAGTGACACCCCAGCCTCGTGCCTGGCTGGGGCAGTCGGGGTCTGGACCTCAGGTAAAACATCTCTGCTCTGCCCTGGACTTCTCATGGGCTTCTCCTGCCCTGGGGACATCTTCTGCAAATGCCCATAACTTCTAAAACTCGTTGCTGGGCTGGGAATGGTGTTATTTTTTCTCATAGTGTTGGGGTTTTTTTCAGTGGAAAGAGAATGGCTTGATTCATGTTCATACACTCTCCAAACAATATTAGTGAGAAGTACAATAGCTTTGCTCAGAAAACAGAGAATGGCTAAATATGTAATGGTATAGACAGGAGCTGTTTAAGCCTTTAATGTGAGCTTTTAGAGTGTTACTGGAGAGAATATCTCTGAGCCTGCCATAGGCTGATGTTCTACAACTCACAGAAGTGACAAAGCTCTTAAAATTAAATTTCTACCATTGGATGCCTATAGCCCTGTTGACTTTTTTCTGCTGTCACTATACAAATGAGATCTTGTGACATAAAATTGTGGAACCATAAGTTATAGAATTAGTGGAAATAATTTTCATAAATACTCCTTGTATTTTAACACGCATTTTATTTGGTGCCTGTCATTGCCCTGTGTTACATATCATTAATGAATAGATTATCATACTGATCATGTTTGACATCAAATAATTTACTAAAAATTGTAATCTCATTATGAAGACTCTTCTCACAGGGACTCTGTTTGCAGTAGTAAGATGATACTATCTTAATATACCACCATTCACATTTTTCATGTGGAAAGGAGAAGTTTTTTCTGCTCCTTTATCTGTTAAAATAGACATTGAATACCTGGTGGTTTAGATTTTTCTGTGCAGGCAGTATAGCACACCTGCAGAGCACAAAATTTACTCTAATGGTCTAAATTTATGACTGGACCAGGTCCTTCTCTCAAGGACTTGATATCCTAAGATCAACCTATCCTAAGCCCAACCTATCCTAAGGTTGGAAACAGGCCAGTTTATAATTTTACTCTGTCTTTATTTTCACATTAAAAAGTGTTTGTTTTTATTCTCTAGGGCTTAATGACTTTGCTTTATCTCCTCGTGGAAGATGTTTTCCTTCTTATTAATTACTACTGCTTCAACTACTGGCTCTTTGTGGGTCTATCTATTGCAGGACTGATATATTTGAGATATACTCAGCCACATAGACCACGGCCTGTTAAAGTAAGTAAAAAATACAGGAAGAAAGCTCTAAAAGCCAGCTAATGCATGTGTTTATATGACTTTTAATATCACAACCATACCAGTTACATTATAGATGATTTATTAGCCATAGAAATTCTTTCAAAATACAAGATGGAGCAAAACCCATTAGAGTCGACATGAACATCTGTTCTGGTAGCTTTGCTGTGAGGTTGAAATGATATATCGTATTTATTCTTCTTTCATTCAGACTTATACTAATTTTTGTTTAAAAAAAATAAGGAATAAATATATTTCTGGGGTTCTTAGCCCATTCTGGAAGAATAGCAGACCTCAGCAGAGCTGGTGATGGAGGCTCCAGAGAGGTTAACACTGATCAAACCTACAGCAAAATCCCTCCAAAGCCCATAAATGTTCCCAATTCTGCTCACACAGAAATTAGCCTAAATAATCAAATATATTTTGAATGTTGCCTCCCACTGCATAGTGGTCATAGACAGTAAAATGCAAGTTTAATGATTGACTTAGAAGAGCATTTGACTATCAGTTAGGCAAGGGGGACTGCACAGAAACAAAGTGTGCCTAAAACCTGTTTCTAGTTTTAATCCAGTGATTGTCCAGGAAGTAAGGATGGAGATACACAGCAGGCACACAAAACCATGCACTGGCTCCTGTTTGTTGGCTCCATGACCTGCATTTTGGCTCTGCAGCGATGCAGTAAGAATGAAGAGAATTACAAATTAACACCCCCCAAATATTTCTTCTTTGTCAATCTTTCTTCCTAAACTCCTGCATCATTTTTACAAACACATTTTCTTTCCATTTAAGTGTAACATTCTGATCAATTAAAAAAAAAGGTTCAAACAAAGGCATTAAATATCCTAAGCACTTCCTGCTAGAAAACTTCCCAATTTTCCACAGCAGACCAAATTTTCCTAAAGCATGTTCACACTCAATTTCGAAACTTTCCCACAAAATATGTGGGACATAAAGATTAAATCCTACCTTTTGGCACTTTTGCTTCTGACTCTACTAAGGATTACAGTCAGATTATACACAATGACTGTTTCATTCCTGTCAGCATTTGCCAGCTTATTCAACACCACAACTCCACATATATTTTCTTTTCTGAAAAGTAGCAGTTGGTTTTCATCAACTTACATTTTTAACCTTTATGAGGAAAAAAAAGTATTTATACCAGTAAACTCTCACCAATTTCAGCTCGGTTTCAAAGGTCAGCTCCTGGACTCTTGAGGAGGCTCACTCCTAGAAACAGTAAGAAAAAAGTTGGGTGAAAAATGAATTCATAAGACATTATACAAACTTCCATAGTATCATAGGATTATAAAATGTTAAGATTCGGAAGGGACTCTGAAGATCACCTAGTCCCAACCATTCCTGCCACAGGCAGGGACAATTCTCACTAGACCATGTTGCTCAAGGGTTTATCCAACCTAGCCTTGAACCACTGCAAGGGTTAGGGCTTCCACACCCTCCCTGGCAACCTATTCTGATGTCTCACCACTTTCACAGTAGAGAATTTCTTCCCAATACCTAACCTAAATTTCCCTTCTTTCAGTTTGTACCCATTGCTCCTTGTCCTATCACTACAGTTCCTGATGAAGAACCCCCCTCCAGCTTCCTTGTAGGGCCCCCTTAAGACACTGGAAGGTTGCTATGATGTCTCCATGCAAACTTTTCTTCTCTTGGCTGAACAGACCCAACTTTCTCATCCTGTTGTAGGGAAGGTGCACCAGTCTTTTCCGCTTTGTGGCCCAACTTTCCTTATTTGTGGTATGATATTTGTTAAGTGACCACACAAAGTGGTTGTAAATCAGTCCTACAGCACCAAGATGGTAATTGAAGGTCTAGTGAGCTAGTTTCCAATCAAAATTACACTTAAAAATTCAGAACTGAAGTTGGAGAGAAAGCTACCTATCACTGTTCAGTTTTAAAGCACTTTTTTCAAAGATTGATCTTTTACTAATTGTAAAGGAACTGGGTTTATGCTGGCCTGAAAAAAATAAAATAGTCAAATGTTCATATGTGTACCAAATAAGAGGCTCTCTTATATAAGAGTAGTGTACACAGAAGCTAACACATTATGCTGACTGTAAGCGGTCAAAAGATTCAGTACATACTTTTATTATTGACATGTCTAACCTTAATCTGCAAAGCCTGAATTTTTACAATAGAGTATTTGTTACATCTTTTAACAAATGCTGGTTTTTTTGGTTTGTTTTCTTTTTGTCTCCACAGCTTAGCCTCTTCTTCCCTATAGTATATTGTTTGTGTTCCCTTTTCCTGGTCATAGTGCCTCTCTACAGTGACACAATCAATTCCCTCATTGGCGTTGGTATTGCCCTCTCAGGCATTCCTGCATATTATTTGGGAGTTTATCTGCCAGTTGAAAAACGACCTAAATGTCTACTTTGGCTCTCTGGTAAGCAATATCACATCCTAGTAACCATGCCAAAACCTTGGTCAGAAGAAAGAGAGAATAATTTTTCCTAAAATCCTTTTCTTTATGAAGTTTTGCTATGCTTTGGTATGTGGCATGTCTGAGATCATCTGCTTCATCACATGGTCCTGAAAACAAAACCATGCTTACCTGTACAGTCCCAGATGTGGATGTCAGATAGTCATCTGATATTTGTGATGTTGAACCATTTCAAGATATTGGCTCAATAAAAGCCAGATAGGATTGTGAATCCTAAATCTGTGCTTTTGAACACCCTGGAAGGCAGAAATATGAAAACATCAGAATGGAACATCCAAATCAGAGGAGACCACAGATTTTCAGAAACAATGAAATAATTAATTATTGTCCTGTAGAGTAGTTGCCAGTCCTCAAATTCAGGCAGTCTTGAAAATCAAATCTTTAATATTTTTATTCATATTGAATTCAGCTATAAATTCAATGAAAATGTTGACGAAATCTTCAACAAGAATTTCAGTTTAATTATTGACCTCTTCTGCCCTTAGCTATTTATAACAAATGCTTAATTCAATTGATTAAGGGGTTTTAAGATTTTCCTAATATCTTAGTTTTTTCAAATCCTTGAAATCCAGATGTATGTCTAAGATATAATATATCTCTGTCTCACATTTTTGCCAGTACAGCTACAACAACAAAGTATGTTCAGATGCTCTTCTACTGTGCTCTGTCGGACCTGGACATAGACACGGAAGCCACAGCAGCTAAGAGTAAATAGAGTTGCCTCAGCATTGAGAACTGTGCCTTGACATCTCCTATCTGGAACAATTTTTATCATCTGAAGTTCTCCCCCTTTGTTCAGTCATTCTAGAGCACCAACCACTGTAATGTGCATCAGTTTGATGTCAGTTAAATTGTGATGGTTTTTTAAAACACTTTGTTTTCCAGAATTTCTTTTTAAAATTATGTTCATTAATAGCGAGTTATCATGTAACATTTTGCAACTATAAAGCTCTTAATGAACAAACATTTATTAGTAGATAAGTGCTAAATATTAAAGGCAAAAGATAAGTAAAAAAGTATTAGATCAGATATTTGCAAGATTCAAAGTCTGTTTGAAAGTAGAAACCGTAGTATTCATCTAAAAATAAAACTAAATTCTTAGCCAAAGTGAAAAAAATAGATAATTCTTGCTGGTAGACATGCTTTGAATCAATGTAGTATTAAATAGTGTTAAATTATTCTACTGCATAATTCCTGGCATACATAGTTTGCCAAATGCAGAAAACCAAAGGGTTTGGTAATTTAAGTTCTGTGAGAAATTCTCATTTGATTATAGTCCACATACATTACTCTTTTGTATACAAGGTACATACATTACTCTTTTGTATACAAGGTATTTCCAACAAATAAATGGTACCATTGTACTGAAGTACTTTTGCTTTCCAGCAGAACAGTCTGCCATGGAGCACTTCAAGGTACTGAGTCACATTCCTGGTAGTGTATATTCAGGGAAAACACTTCACCTTTTCAAACTGTCCTTTGCTGGCCTAGAAGTATGGATCACATGAATCATGCTGATTTTTTCCACAGTGGAACTTATTTAACAAATTCACAAGGACAAATTAAAAAATTATGTTTTTTCAGAATTCCTCGAGCCCCTGTCTAGCCCTTGAGACCTCACCAGTTTCTGCTGGCAAGGTAACCTGCAGGTCTCCTACTGAGCACACAGAGAGCCTCCAGATAGGTCTTCACACCACATAGGTGCCTGTTGCACAATACCCAGCACAGACATTTGCATTGGACAGGTGCAGCCACCAGTGGGTGCCATGAAAGAAAAGGGCAGTGAAGAACTAGGGATGTTCTCTTAAATGTCAAATTATTCAGTGTGGCACACAGGAATGTGCAACTAGTCCTAATTCTTAGTCTTCTGAAATGGAAAAGACAATAACCGTTAGAAAAAAAAAGCCACCAACCTTGCAACCATATCCATAAAAACAGGTGTTCCAGCTGTAACATGGTTTGTTGATATGCAGTACCATTTGTAATCCTTGTTGGCATGTCATACTTCCTTTATGGTTTTATATATATAAGTAATATCCATGGTTTCTAATTTGCGTTTCACCATTCCTCTTCAGTTAACCCTGACTAAGGTAATTTAATCTTATACAAGGCCCGGCAGCTTCCAGAATTGTTGTGTGTTATTGATATCTGCTCAAAGAAAGAGCAATGGAATAGGCAATTGTTATTGCTTAACCCTCTTTTCATTCTCTCCCCACACTGCAAAGTCATTTGTAGGATTGCAATTTCATGCATCTAGGGTGCAGTGTGGTTTGCCCAGCTCAGAACATCCCCATGTACTCTTCACACACAACACATGCCTCTGTTGCAGTATAACACCACTCTGATCCTGCCCTATGATGGAACAGAAATTCTGCATTTTTGCCTCATCTCTTACAAAGCACTGGTTAGTGACCAAGCTGTGGTCCCAGACTGTATCAGGGCACAGAGAGAGTACAAACCCTCCAAGCTGCACCAAACTAAACATGACAGTCTTTGCCTCCACAGAGTTCAAAGTCATGCTTGGTGCTGAGCCACGTGTCACACCGAGACAGCGCTGTACCATCCTCTGAAGTTTTTCAATGCAGGACCAAAGTTTCTAAATGATTTGAGACACCTGAGGTGACTTCTCAGGTGGTAACAGCAGGCATTACAGGGAGTGCAATAAGAGCTACGAAATAAGACCATTTCCAAGCAAAATTCTGAGCTGAGGAACTTCTTTTGTTGTCTGTTCTTTGCCAAAATATTTTCTTGCATGAATCTGTGTATTTGGTCTGGCGGAGATGGAGTTAATTTCCCCACAGCAGCCCTCAGTGCTGTGCAGTGCCTTGGTAGCTGGAGAGGTGTTGATAACACACAAATGTTTTGGCTACTGCTGAGCAGTGCTGGCACCGCATCAGCGCTGTCTCCCCAACATTCCACTCCCAAGCAGTAGGCTGGCAAAATCCTGGGAGGGGACACAGCTGGGACAGCTGACCCAGATTAAGCAAAGGGATTTTCCATACCATATGATACAGCTTTGCTATAAAAGTTTAAAAAAGTAGGAGGAAGGTGGGGCATTTGTTAGCTGCAAAGTTTGCCTTCTGGAGCAATCACTACCCGTTCTGAAGCCCCGCTTCCTGGGAAGTGGCTGGACATTGCTCACTGATGGAAAGTAGAGAATAAAATTATCTTTTCCTCTCTTTGTGCACACACAAACTTTTGCTTTTGGTTTAGTAAACTGCCTTATCCCAACCTGCAATTTTTTTTCCATCTTATTTTCTCTCCCCTGTCCCACTGAGAAGGGGAGTGATAGCAGCTTGGTGGGAACTGGGCATTGAGCAAAGAGCAATCCAGCATGGCCTTTTGACTTCCTGGGCATGATGCACAAGCCTTCCTTTTCTTTCTGAACAGAAGAAAAATAGTATTCAGATACAAGTTTATAAATGTAAATAAAATTATTGAAATTCTCTGGACATTGGAATCTCAGAAATGTTAATGTGATTGTTGATTTTTCACTCCTTACAAATAATGCATGTAAGTCATTGCCAAATACCTAAAGCAAGTCATAGATGCTGCAAGTGTTTAAAGAAATAAACATCTGATTCTTGGCAAATTCTATAGTTGTGTGGCTTTAAAGCATAAAAATAGTACTGTGGGAGAAATTTTCCCTGCTTTACATCTCACTAGTTGGGTTGCCAGGAGAGAAGTGAGACTAACTCTTCTTTGTGTTCTCTAAAAATCAATTAAAAAATCGTTTATGGAAGGAAAAAATTCTAGTTCCTCTTAGATGGGAGATATAAGCAATTCAAGCACTTTCTTGCTCTGAAGTTTTTTTCTACATTATTCACAGTGCTCAATTACACAGTAAGATAATAAACCATTGTACTTTACAGAGACAGTCTTGGCACCTAGGCTAAGTATCTCATCATTAAATATCAAAATATTAGGAGCAGGCTGTTTTAAATCTAGTTTGCCAGCTGGCATCTCTCTGGTGGGAGGGACTGGGATGTGGACAACACTGGAAGCCTCTGGAAGATGCAGCCCCTAGAGGTGAAGACTGCACTGCAAGGTTTTACAGGAGCCTGGCAGGCTGCAGGAGCAAGAGACCCTGGTGAATAGCCCACCTGCAGAGCTGGGAAAGGGCCTTCCAGGAGCAAAAGCTGGGGCAATACAGCACTAGGGGATTATACTAGCTCTTATTTAAGAATTAAGAAAATACGGGATAGTTGCTTTTTACAAAAAGTCATAGTTCTTTAAATAAAAACAGGAGATGAGGATTGGTATCAGGTGCCATTTCTGTGTCAGCAAAGGAAAACAGAAGCTGCTGTTGATAGAGGAAACACTGTCAGCCATAGCAAATGTGAAGATGTCTGGGCTTTGCATGAGCCTGAAGAGGCATAAGGGCTGTTGTGTGTTCCCTGGATAGGGAGGGGAGGAAATGCCTTCATATATCAAGTAGGATGAGGATAGAGAAGTGTGAAACGACCTGGGAGTTGCACAACCAGACACTGGGACAGGGCACAGGTCTGCTACACTGTAAGATGAAAGGCCTTTGCTATATGCGAGACTTGCAACTGAAGATACTTCCTAATATATTTCTTAAAATTTACCTTCATTGTGTAACAGAAACTTAAGAAGTGTTATTGCACAATCTTTCAATCTGAAGTACGAGCTTTGTCAAGTCCCTGTTCTGACAAGCTAGGAGGTTTTTTAAATATTCCCATTTCTTTTTCTTCATGATTGACTTTTTGACTTTTGAGGAGTGGCAGCCAAGCAAGTATATGAAGTTCTATAATTTTACAAGTGTCTCAAAAGCTCTAAAATTAAAAGAAAAAAAATGTGAATGAGAAAAATAAAATGCAAACCTAAATAAGATGCCACACATTAAGGGGAAAATAGCTACTTTGTCTTGTTCTTCAAGAGGCTAGATTATTACCATAAGAAAAAATTATAAACACTTTTTTAGGAGCACACATTTAATGTAATGGAGGCTACTGAAAAAATATAAGAGACAAGTGGGCTACTGAAATGTCTAGTTATTAGCTACCTTGAAAGGCCAATATTAGAGTCAAAAGAATGGAGTGGAATTTCAGTCACATGACCATGGGTTTTAAACATGAGATGTAAACATTAATGCAAATGATCAAGAGTTGATCTTCTTGGGAAGAATAAATGAGAATGAATTGGATCATACTACAATTCAATAATAAAAAAAACCCAGTAGAAATTAGTAGGTGTTTAAACAGCTATTCATCCAAAATGTTCTCTCTGTGAAGTGATAGAAATGAATACAGTTCAGCATACACAGAGAACAAAGATCAATTCAGCAATATATTTACATAATGCTCAGAAATGTTCATTTCCCAGAGCCAAAAACAACTGTGAGCCACACCTGCTGGAGGGAGAGAGGGCAAAAACAATTTACACTCGAAGAAAACTTGCTTGGTGAGGTTTGAGAACATTCTACCTACATGCAGAGACCAGAGCGGGGGAAAAAAAGAAAAAAGAAAAGAAAAGAGCATGCACTAGTTTAAAACTGTAATAAATCCTTTATATAGAAGTGCAAAGAGTGAGTGAGAAACAGAAGAACGGCAAATTTTACAGTAATGGCCATAAGTTAAAGGACAAGCTGCTGAACCAGATGCCTGATGTGCAAAAGAATTTCAGAATGATTGCAATGCACAATGTTTGGGTCAAAATATGGTCTTCATAGTGATACTACCTTATTTCTGATTAGACCTTGGTCTTGCCCATATTGTGCCATCATATGAGGAAACATGCAAATTACATTTACCTTCCTCTTGCTATCTTAGGAGTTAGGTCTTTTCTGTCTCTGAGAGTGGGTGATGATGGAAGCAAATTTAAATTTCCAGTGGAGTTACATGTGACTCCACAAGAGGGAGAACTCCTCTGCCTAATGCTCTCAGGAAAAAGAGCCTGCTGTTTTTAGACCTTCTGCTCAGAGCAGTAGAATCAGAGCCATGTGTATATTCCTGCCCACAGCAAAAGTCCTGGGAAATACAGGTTTAACTCCAGTGAAAAGTGTCAGCTACATATTCTGAATAATATATATGTACAATAACCTGCTGCAAATTCCAATGAAGATAAGATTAAAGTTCAAACATTCCTCTTTCCTTGTAGGATTGCCTCGGTGTCTGTAGCAGCAAAGTTTTTTCATTCTGGCTGTTTTCAATATGTAACGGCACAAATAAAAAGGATTGAGGACATATTTTTCAGAATTTCCATATTAAGCATAAATAATAGACAAGCCAAACATAGCTAATAGATAATAAATCAGCTCTTTTATGGAAATGAAAAAAATGTTCTGCTTTAATGTCTGTCTTTAGTTCTCCATCCTTAAACTCCCCTTTTTTCTTCTGTATCTTTTTCTCAGAGAAAACTTGCAAAATATCCAGGTCTCTCTGCTATTTGGTAGTGAAGAACTATTTATAAAGACACTCTTTGGAAAATACAATGCTTATATCAGTTGCCTGTTGGCCTGCTGCGAATATGATGTCAGTGCATGGGCAGCTGTGGCCTTTGTTCTATAGTTGCTATTTTTCCCTATCACTCTGTCAAATTCACTTCCACTTTAACTGCCTTCCAGAGCAATTCCCTAGTTCTGACCACTTAGTGGAATACCAAGCCACCCTTGCCTTTCATCTCAGCTTATGATATCCATCTGCTGCCAGTAATTCTCTTGATACATGAAGGTACTCTTAATCAGGTCCTGCTAGTAATAGCTGCAAGTAAACAATATGCACAGAGTGGGCAAGATATCTTCAAGCGGTTGCCAGCAAAAGGTAGCAAGTGGAGAAGGGTATGCAGATTTCATTTTTTTTTCTTCACTTTGCTTATTTTACCCCCAGGAAGAGCACCTGTATTAGTTGTAGTGCTTGCTACAAATCCAGGCTGTAAAGAGACAGGAAGAGTATGGGAATGCTGTCCAGTTTTGTTGGGGTGAGGTCACAAAGGCCAAGAGGCAGCTGAAGCTGAATTTAGCAAGGGATGCAAAGAGAAATAGAAGGGTTGCTGCAAGTGTGTCTGCCAGAAAAGGAAGCTCAAAGAAGGCACCATCTTGGAAGCATTCAAGAGCAGTTTGCGTGAGACCTGAGCTCCTGCACTGTAAGTTCTTTCTCTTGTTGATATTCATGGCATGATATCCATGTATTATTACATTCCAGGTTAGAGAAAAGATGGGGACTGGCAGCAGCTCAGCCTCCTATGTGACTGGGAAGATGGATCAGCACAGGCCAGGCTGGGGCATAGCAGTCTCCTGAATATAGCACAGGCAATCCATTTCTGCTAATGGTTCAGAGCAGGGTGCCTTTGCAAAATCAGTTCCCTGGGAACAGGATGTAGGGCAAAAGTTTGTGACAATGAGTCACCTTCATGGCTTCAGCATCCTGGGCTCAAGCCATACTGGTTGTCAGCTGCTCTGTGGCTCTTCCACATTGCTCCGGCAGAATGAAATAAGCTGAAACAAGGGCACTAGAAAATAATCAGCTGGGAATGATTTTTGTGTCAAATAAGGCCACAATATATATTTCTCTATTTCTCACCCTTAAGTGCACTGCCTGGCACTGTCAGAGAAATGCTGTGCTCTGGCTGAGCACAGGCATCAGAGCAGTCCTGTGGTGCCACAGAGATCTGAGGATAAATGACAGTGGCTTGAGCACCACTGAAAATGACAGCCAGGTAGACAGAGCAATAGCAGTGCTGAGGATATGAAGAGGGATACAAAGAGCTTTCTGCACAAATGGGACATCCTTCAGCCAGAACAGGAATATTCACACTCTGACATCTACCAGGATATAAATAAAAGCCTAATGAAGTGGCTGCTGCATTGATAGACTGGAGGCTGTCAGCCTTTAAGTGGTGTGAGCTATGTGATTGTGCTGTTCTCTCTGCAAGAGACAGAGTGGCTGGGCAGTGCCTGTGGGAGGACAGCAGCAGGTATTCAGGCTCTCAAATTAATAAACATAAAAAAAACCCCAGAGATCTAATAGAGCAATGTTAATTCTTTCCTGCCACGCCTTTTAGTTTCTCTGTTTATTCTTTAGTTGCATTTCAAACCTTCCACTGCAATAATTAGGCATGGAAAGGGCATTCATTCAGGTAGATTTGTTATTTTCTGGTTTTAAAAGGAGAAAGTACTATAGAATCCAAAGAGTCAAGTTAGGGTTTAACAAAAAATATGGAACAGTTTAAAGCAGAAATGCAATTAACAATTGCAGAATGCAGAGGGCTGATATGGAACATGGGAAGAAATCAGCAATTGGTGTGGAAGGACATTAACCTTTCTGCAACAGCCACGCCAGCAGAAAACACCCGATTTTAGAATAACATATGCCTGTTTTTTTCCTTTCTCCTTTCATATACCAACAGTTTACTTCTTTTTTCTTTCCCTTGCTTTTCCCCCCACTCTTTCTTTCTTTACTGTTTCACTGCCATAACTAGAATTCACTCGAGAGTGATTTTACTTTGTACAAAAATATTAAGGACAGAGATTTCTTCTCATTGTCTCCTTTTTCCACTTCTCCCCCTCAAGATTTGCTTTAATGACTTGTCCTAATTAAGTTTGAACAAATTCTTTATTATCTTCCCAGATTTTCTGAGGTGTGATCACTTAACCTGTAAATTAGAATTGCAGATTTGGTACCCATGCAGACTGATTATTATAATTGGTACCTGCTACCTCCCTTTTAGTTTTCATTATATCTTTGCACTCAAGGAAGCTAAGACTGTTTCATTTCAGGAATAAACAGGATACACTAAAAAAAATATGTTTGGTTTTCAAATGCTTATTGCTTTCATATAATATCATTAACATTTAAAAAGAGAAGCTGCTGGGTACTATCTGGGTATGGTAAGAATTAGACCACAGTTTGAAATAAAAACAATACTTCTGAGTGCATTAGAAATGGATCAAAAATCAAACCAATATTTGTGGGGTCAAAATGAGCTACATTACCCAAAAATTCGACCAAATATATTTTCAAAAGCAGCTCTGCCTTGCTGTTGCATTGACAAATCTAGTGCTTTTCACTGAACAGATGAGTGATGGATGGTACAGGCCTTCTTTCAGTAACTTAACTTCCTTGCCATCTTCCATATAATGAAGAGAACTGTTGGGACCTGAGCTAATAATTTTGTAGGAATGCCCTGCAAAGCAGAAAAAAATCAAATCGGTCTGAGTTTGGTCTAGGAAGGACAGGATGACCAGAAAAGTGAAAGAAGACAGTCAAAATAGGCTGGTTGATAATCCATTAAAATTGCCACTTCTTTTTCATAAAAATTATGCTTCTGTAATAAGTGTCAGAAATGAAAAAAAAAATTAATCAATTAATCTTCAAAGAACTTGGCTAAAGTTTTAATTGGTGAGCATTTAAGATTTTTTTTCCTTTCATTCACTCTGAACTTGGGTAAAAGGGTAGAAGAAAATTATTTTAAGCTGTGATATTTTTTAATTACCATCACATCACTGATGCTGGGTAAAAATAGGAGCCTATTTTCATCTGCTATAAATGGCAGAAATTAATACAAATTGATATTACTCTCTTGCCACTTAATAGTCTGTATAACCACGACACAAGGATTTAATTTATAACACCTTTTTGTCTTTGATCACTTTACCATTTCATTCACAATAGCACTTAGAAACCAGCTTAAAAATTTTAAAATGTTGTTGACTTTGTGTCTGTATCCTTATTGACCTAAGTCAATAGTCCGTAGACTTTTTGCTCTGATTTAATTCCAAACTTTTTTCTTTATCAGACCTAGCCTGACAATTTTTCTCTGCATTCTCATTCCTGAGGGTGGTTTATATTTCTGTTTGTATTCAGTCTTATGAGGTGGAGATTTGCCAATGGAATGGAGAGCTATAAAGGCCTCCTAAGGCCCTTGCCAACACATTGTTCCCAGCAACATGTTTATCTTATTTAGTTTTGTGCAGATTTGATGAATATGGTGCTTTCCTTGCTTAGAATGAGAGAATTATAGAATCATTTATGTTGGAAAACACCTTTAAGATCATCAAGTCCAACGGTTAATCCAGCACTACCAAGTCCACCACTAAACCCCGTCCCTAAAAACCACCTCTACCATCTTTTAAATACTTCCAGGGATGATGGCTCCACCCCCTCCCTGGGCAGCCTGTTCCATTTTCATCAAATTAAAATGCAATTCAAAGTACATAAAATGATAAAAGAAGATAAAGGAGTACTAGAAATATGTAGTACAAATATGTATTAACTGTTTATATAAAAGAGAGATATAAATAAGATGTAGAAATAAATTTCAGCTACTGCTATTGAGCAAAACATTTAATTCTATTAGTAAGCACTAGCTCTGCCCTATGGCTGTTTTATGTAGTGTATTCCCAGGCTAGCACAGCTTTCTCAGTGCAATCCTAACAGGGACACTCTGCACCTCATCAGCAGAGCCCAGCAAAGCAATACTATTTTCTCCCTTCCACATTTCCTTTTCTATCCAACTATTCTCCCTTCCTAGGGAGCTTGCAAGGAAACTTTACCTCCCATTCCCTTCTTGGTTTCCTAATTCATTCTTGCCAAGATGCCTGTCAGGTATCACACCATTCTCTATCCAGCTGTATTTCAGCCCTCCTCTTCCCTTTCACCCAGTCTTTTTATAAGCTCTGTGGGATGTGGAAGTTCAGCATTTGCACAAAGTATTGCACTTGTGATTGTTTCAAGTCTATTGTTTATAATGCAGGCAGTCATCTTAAGCTATTTGCAAGTTCAAAATTCACTATATTGTTGCATATTTACAAACTTTCAGCTACAAAGCATTCCTGACTCTTGTTGTAACCATCAATTCATACCATGGAATGAGAAATCACCTCGATGAAGAAAATTGTTTCCACTTGTGATCATGCTACTTTAAAAGGATAGAGACCCTGTTTTATCACAGAATATAGACATATTATGGACACATCATCCAGATCAATTTCAAACTGTGATAGTATAGACTGTGTCAAGTTTTTCACAATGGGTACTGTGCTAAAATAATAAAAATCAGTGAGGAGTGGAATCTGCTGAAAATTTTGTTTTTGCTGTTTTTACCTAAGGGGCAGCCATGTTCCAAAAAAATGAAAACTTTAACAATGCTGTGGAGGGGGCTTTCCTGCAACCACTGACACAGAGTGGAAAATTCCCTTTGCAACCCAATGAGGGCCACTGCTGAGACCAGATGAAAGGGAATTTATGGCAGCCTGGAGAGGCTGGGGGGAAAAGCTCAACTGCCAGGGGAGAAGGAGACATGGGGCTAGCAGGTCCCCATACGTGAGCCACAGAGCCATATCAGCCCCTATTGGAAATGGGTGGCCATCTCAGTCCAGATGATGGATTCAGAATGGATTTACACACTAAGAAAAGCCATGTTATTTAAAAATAATTAACATACTAATTAATGAAGCCAGACTTGTGCTAATAAATGGCGTTGGTCTGATGGAACGGGGCTGCTCCAAGAAGAAACAAAGTCTATAGACTGAGTGATCAGAAATCAGAAGGTTTTAATAAGAATATTTAGATGAAACAGAGAGATGAAAAGGAGAGGAGAATCCCTTCATCCTGCTTGGCTTCTGGGATCCTCTCTCTCTGTCTGTCCGTCTCTGTGAGAACAGAGCAGAAGAAGTGTCAGTGTACAGTTACAAAGTATGAAAACAAATCTCAAAATAGATGTGTTTTTCTTTGGCCAAAGAAACAATTTGAGCTATATGAAAAAGAGTGCAAGAAGAGAACTGTGATGTTTGCATATTATCAAACTGAAAACAATCCGACAACTTCAAAGCTGCAAAAACCAGTGAGGCACAAAAGTGCCTAAAGAAATCTCAAAGTTAGCAACAAAATGGTAAAAAAAATGGCTGAGAAAGGCCTCATATCCACTTGTCTACAGTACAGTTTCCTTCAGAAGGAAGTAGGCTGCTAGGTCATGGAGCTTGGTTTACTGATTGTATTGATGCTGGCTTACTCAACTAATTAAAATCCTCATTAGTGATCTTAACTGAAAATCTGCTATTTTCAGGTCAGGTTTCTGCTTGCATTCATTTGTCTGATCCTGGGGTTAAAGCACATGGACTCAATAGCAGAAAATAGCTCTTCCCAGCTAACTCACTCTCTTCTGGTGTGTCCTTGACAAGAGACTTGATCTGTTCGACTTTCTTTGCCAGGTTGTAAATGTGAAGGAAAGAACTTCCCACTTGTCAGTGAAGCTAATTTCTTAGCCTTTGAAAAATAAGGAGTCTTATAAAAAGGTGTTAGTTGTATTTATTCAGTCACTGGCATTAGTCTGAGCAATGTGTGACCATAAACACATTGGCTAAGTACTCTGAAGACTTTGTGGTGCTGCAGACCTTAATCTGTATACACACAAGTTGCAACAGCACTCTGAAAATGCATGACTGAGATATCCAGCAGCAATATTGTTGTGTGCAGGTAATACA
The DNA here is from genome assembly GCA_013400515.1 of Erpornis zantholeuca. Lineage (NCBI taxonomy): Eukaryota > Metazoa > Chordata > Aves > Passeriformes > Timaliidae > Erpornis > Erpornis zantholeuca. The sequence goes on along the minus strand of VZTN01033430.1, from coordinate 46,494 downwards.
GACTTGCTTGGTTAAACAGGGAGAGTGAAGGATGTGCACACAGTGGTGTGGAGGGTTGTATATACACACTGTTGTAAGTCAAGCACTGAGTCATCAGCTTCCCCTAAAGCACACTGATGAAATAAGTTTTCCATGGCTTACTATATCTTTAAAGGTCTGAACAGCCTTTTGCTCTTCAGGTAATCACAGTACAGTGTGGCTGCAGTGCTCTTCAGGATTTCTGCCTTTAAAGAGGTTATTCTGAGCCACGTATACTAAATACAACAGCCAAGATTCATGCTGATTGAAATAAATGAATGCCAGTTAAAGCTGAATGTAGCTACATAAAACAGAAATGGTACATTAGATTTATGCCCTCTACCTCCTCCCCATTCTCTCATGAAAAAATATTAAAGTGGGTCTGAGAACATTTGAAAAATTTGTTTCTGTGATGAAAACCTTACCCCATCATCTTGTTACCAAGGTTGTTTTGCGATTTGTTTCACCAATATTTGATTGTGTAGTCCACAGCTGCAAACATGAAAAACAAAATAGTGAAGAAATATTTCCTTATTTTTTAAATACTGTATGTCTACAATGTACAACATCTCTTTAAACATTGCTGATTAATACTTAATTTTCTACATTAGAATTGTTATTAATTATTATCAATAATGGCAAAATGCTAGTGTAAATTGCACTTCTATGACAAATAAATTTTTATCAGTTGCTTTACTGGAAAATTGCATAGTACTCTCAGCTAATAAAAAAGTTATATGTTTTCTGTTGTTTTATAAACATGGGAAAAAAGCGCTTTTCCAGATGACAAATCCTTTATATGACAAATCCTTTTAAAATTACTTATAACCTCCTAAGGGGTCATCTGGAGTGAAACCATTCTTCTATATCTCATGTAGTATATAATCACTGAGACATATTCTGAATCACGATTTTGCATTCTCAATGATGATTTCATAGACCAAAGAGAAATATCACTCAGGGAGGGGACGGGGAAAAAAGCCCACCTAAATGAATAGAATATGTAATTTTTTGCTAAGTTAAATGATGTGTTAGATAAATTTATTTTCAAAATAACAAGATGAAGTGTTTACTCAGACAAACATTTGTATTTTCTTATATAATATTTCAGAAGTTCTAACTGAAAGCATTAGATTTTTAAATCTGTGGGTAACATTAAAAATGCCTATATTCTCTTTTATTTTCCTTAGACAAACAGAAAACGTAAGTACAGCTGCATTNATTAAAAATGCCTATATTCTGTTTAGATAGACAGAAAACATCAGTACAGCTCTATCAGTCAGGCCAGGGTTGTAAAAGAGGCCAAGTCCCTGGGCAATGTGGCCATCCCAGCTATTTCATCACAACGGTGTGAGACAGAGCCTCTCCAGCACTCTGGGGCCACTGACTACTGCAGCCCACGGCTTGCAAGGGAAGCTGTTCCTCCACTCTGAGCCAAACTCTGCAGAAACAGCCAAAGAACCCCATGTTGCCCTGGAAAGAGCCATCTCCAAGCTTTTGAGCACAGTAGTGACTGGGGGCTAGTATGAGATGACCCTGGAAGGTGTCACCCTGGGAGCGAGAGCCTCTGTGGTATGTTCTTGGTGACTTCTTGTTTTTAGAGACTTTGTCTTCCAGAAAGCACTAAGAATTTATCTCATGTTATATTTTGTATTAAACATACATAATTAGGTTTACAAATGGCCTTCCACAATACATGTTTCTACTGGGAAAGAATGAAACAATTCTGGTAGAGCCAGATGGAAAGTATAAAAACACTGTGGGAAGTTTTGTCATGAAAGAAGACATAATCTTAAAACAAAACATTTCTGCTCAATATTTTGAAATCAGACTATAAAGTACAGGTCACAAGAGCCTTTATTGTTAACTTAGTATTCTCTAAATGCTGAGAATACCAGCACACTATGCCATTATTGAAACATCAGGCTTTTTCATGTTTTTTGTGATTTTGCAGGATGAAAAAAAAAGGAAAGGCATTTTGGAAACATGCTGTTCTAGCTGCAAATAAAACAGTTGCACAGTGTGAATTGCTTTGGATGTGTCTGGCCTCTAGTGAGAAGTTGAAAGAGAAACAACTTCAAGTTCAGGAAGCACTGGAGATCAAGAACTGCTGCAACTCCCCATGCTACTTTTTTACTATTGTTATTTTATTTTCCCAAAGAGAAGTTCTATCTTTCTCAAAACTAATGGTCTGTCTGAATGTCATCCCTCCTTTCCACTCTTTTTAATCAATGAACCTTCAGAAAAAGTTCTGCCCCAACTGGAAGCTCCTGGGATCTTTTTCTCAGATGGGACACAGTGAGACCATTTTCATTTCCCTTTGGTAAAGAATTACAAGCTCTTTTCTCTTGTGCTCTACTAAGGAATATGGTGCTATTTGGAAGCTCTCCTGAAAAGCACTATCTCCAAACCCTGAAGAATTACAAGTGCTCATAGCACCACTTCAGTACATCTTCCAAGGTTTAATACCAAATAATATTGCTGATACTAATTGCTGTAAACTCAGGTTACAAGCATCACAAAGGCCAATTACCTACCTGTACTATGTACTTTAAACTCTGGAGATTTCCCTCTTGTGGAGCACTTGGTCACGTAAGGACAGAATATATACGTGGAGCTTCGGGGAACAAGGATTTGAGGAAAATATTTTGCTGAAAGAGAAGATATCATGAGGGAGATTTATGGGAAACCAGGGCAAAGTGGATTATAAATCATTACCCAAATAGAGGAGGCACAGTTGTCTGGTTATTTAGACACAGACTGGATTCCCTGCAGAGAACAGGACCGTGTAGGCTGTTCACTTAGACAGTATGGACACAATATTTCAGCACTGTCACCAAGAAAGACCATTGGTAGCAGAAGTGAAAAAGGCTGATGAGGATGAGGTTAACAAATGCTAACAGTGCTCATACACACTGATCATTATGTTGAGCAGTTACCTAAACAAAAAGATTTAGGGAAAAGGTTAAATGCAACACTAGTAGCAAATCCTCCCCCACAGAGTGATTCATAAATGTTGTCTTAACTACGGTGCAATCAACGTTCTTGACACATGGTGACGCAGACTATGCGTCAAAAGCTTACAAAAGCTAATCTTAACATCATTTATCCTCTTTTTTTGATGTTAGGACCTGTTTTTTTAAAAAAAAAGAAAGGGAATATTCTTAAGGGTTTCCATGTATTAATAATGTATTTTATCAGACTGACTGCTACAAGTAGAAAAATGGGTCGAACAGTTGGGCATGCACAATGTTGAAATAGCATAGCCCTTATACATCCTTCCCACTTGCAATTTCATGTGCTGAAACACACACACAAGCATTGAAAGACTTATTAGAAAAACAATCCTGTTTTGAAATAGGGCTCTCCAGTTCCTCCCTTCTAATTATACAGGCCCCAGCCTCACTAAACCCACTAGGAGAGGCAAGTTGCCTGTGGCCAAAACAAACTAAATGTATTTAGGCCCTTCACAAGAACAAAATTCAACCAACATCTCTCCACTACCAGCACGATAAATATGCCTTAACAGAGAGCAATCAACTCCTACCCCTGTAATTCTGGGGACCTTTCATCAGGTGCACTGAGTGTTCTCAGGGTAACTGCAGGTGAAACTAAGCAACTACTGGGCACCAGTGAGAATGAACACACACAAGTAAATGACAGAAGTTCCCCAGTTATCAGGGAGAGAGTATTTCTCAGAAAATAATCACTGCATTTTGAAAATCTTAGGCCAGACCCTCAAGGATTCCTGCAATATTTTCCAAAGAAAAACTTGGGTGCTTTCACAAATCTTCTGGATACCAAAACCCATGAATTCAGAGACAGTGCTTTTGTGACAGAGAAACCTCCCACCTTCCCCTTGATGTTTCTTTTCCTCAGACTCCTCTTTCTGTCACTGTTCCTTCCTCTAACTTTCCCATTTGAGATGGTCTGAGCACAACTAATGTGGTAAGAAAATGAGCTCAACTTGTACTTAGCTTTGAAGCCTTCTGCTTCTATTTCAGACCTGAAAAAGGACTCACATGCCCAAAAACTTGTCTAATTTTGCCAGTGATAGAAACTGGTCTATTAAAAGATACTGCTTTCACCAAGAAAATCTCTTGATTATGTTTTTAGCCTGTCATAACAACAGCACCACGACCATTATTCTTCATGTGACACAGTCAATCAGTAGATATTTTTCGTCTTTCCATAAGTGATCCATAAAGCTAAAATAAACCAGGCACTGCAATTTTTTTTAGACTGATGGATCAGAGAGAGAACTACAAATAGTACTCCAACCAGCAGAGCCATAATTCAGACAGAAAGTGTGTGTGGGAAAGGAAGGGGCAGGGGGGCGGAATTTGTGACTTCAGAAGACATATATGAACAACTGAATTAAAAAATTAAATTCAGAACCACAGGAAGGTGATAACAGACAGATATGTTCAAGCTGTGACACCTAAAGGTAAAATAAACTCATGAATTAAATCGATATTATTGTGGGAAACTTATAGTGTTGAATTAAATTGATCATTATTCTTAATCAAACATTGAGGTTGAATACTTTTGCTTCCAGGTATCTTTTTATTCTGTTTAAAGGCTTGCATCTATCTGGAGTGTCATTTTGAGAAGAAACAGAAGAGAAAAACAGATGTACCAAGAGAATGAGATAATTTGCCAAACAAATACAGGGCTGAATACAATCATAGAGTGAAAAAGGACATAAGTAAAATAGGGTTGATGAGAGAGGCAGCCTGTCAGGAGTGTTTGAATAAGAACGCTGGGGAAAAGGAAAATGGAGGAAATAAAAGACATGCAAATATTTTTAATAGATGTCCAAAAATGCAAACAATTGGTAACTCTTAGAAACATGATATAGATCAAAAGTACCTGTGAAGAGACAGAGGGGAATGGCACACAGCTTGATCAACAAGAGAGGAAGATGATTCCTGTGGCAGTATTGTAACCTCCATAAAAGACCATACAGCAAAAAGAAACAGAACCAATAGCTTTACTAATTATGCGTCAAGAAAGCTGATTTTTGCCCACTGCTTTCACATAATTTCTCCTATAAGACGTTAAAATTTGATCTCAAACTACAGTACACAATAAACCTCAGTTGCTTCTAAACCTGATAACTGTTTCATATATTCAGATTAGTTTATTTTATTAAATGCCTGATCTGCTAAAGGTAAAGCAAACACTGTCACATCAAACTTTCATTGACTAATGTATTGCTTTCAGGGAGTAACAGCAACCTGTTTCCCAAGTATCTATTTCCTTGAAAAAGATGCCTATTTAAAGAAATGCGTGGGGTGATCTTCACATATATTTTCAGACTTCCAGCTTGGATCCCTCAGAGTTTTAGTCATACAATTATTCTTCAGCCTTCTCTAAGGACAGTCATAACAACCAGACATCTGAATTTCAGCATAAGAATGTATCTCTATTGAGTATCATCTTCTATCCAGGTGCAATTGTACTCAGTTGTGAGTGTTAGAAAATTTGGATAAGTCAAGAATGCATGTTACAGTGCTCCATTCCATAAAGACATGGAACTCACCATAAAAGCTTTGAGATGTGCGTTACCTATTGTATCTAATTTGTGCTCTTCCTCAGGGTATTTGAGACATAAATCCTGAGCTCCCCAACACCATCTGAGCAGCAGAGAGGGTGTTTTGAAAAGGTCACTGAACTGAGCAGTGAAAACATAGTATGGTGATTTCTGTATTAGTTTTCCTCTGCAAATAATGCCCCTCAGCTGCCCTGTTGGGATTTCTTTTCACTATTTCAGGTACAGTGACCTTTTTCTTTGATCTTGTTCCTTCTCACATATTACTTTGAACTATGAGAAGCTTATTTTCTTTTCTCATTTTTATTTCCAAATACTAATCATGCTTACTAACTCTCCTGCATCCCATTAACTTTCAAAAAGTTTACATTTTTCCTGTTAAAAAAACCCCACCACATAAAAAACATGCGAAATATCTTAACCTTAATGTTGCTAGTCCAATTCCCCTGGGGATTGGATAATCATCAGGAGAGCTCCTGCTGAAATGTACAGAACTGAGCTAACCACACCAGCAGCTTAATACAAACCACTCAGTTTTTCTGTCAGGAGGCTTAACAATTGCTAAAGATACTGGCATGTTGTAGAAAAACATCCAGTTTCCTAAAATAATGCTGTTATTTCTTGCATTCTGGTCTTTCTCTACTAATACTCTACTTATGTGAGTATTTCCCATAAGAATTCCTGTTGGATTTTCTGGTCATGCTTTTAATTTTCTGTTCATGTAATCATATTAATGAATTACTTGGGCAGTAGCTTTCCTTCTCAAGAATGAGGTGTCAACCGAGTTCACTTTTAATCTGTAATATGTCCACCTAGCAACCAAGCTTAAAAAATGCTGTATTCAAATTCCAAACCTAGTATTTAAAATTACTTCCGGAATTCAGCAATCACATCAGCTTATTACAGAAATGGAAAGTCTGATTGCATTATGCCAATCTTAAACTAAACTATTTTGGTAAATTTGGTATTCAAATTCAGACAACCTTTACAAATTTTTCATTTTANAACATTTGCACCACCAGCATATTTAGGTATTAACACTTGCACAGTTGCCATCTCATTCCTGTTTCTAAGCATGAGCAAATCTTTCAAGAATGCATTCATCAATTAGATTATATTTCTTCTTTGAAATACAACTTATGATTAGGCTCTGCCGATGGGTGCAGACAGTTCACTGTTATCAGGTTCCTACCTGGTTGGGTGTAACTTTTTCATTAAAAGAGTGTTNATAAACTTTGTAATGTGCAACATTTTTTTTAATGATAATTTATATTTTTCAACTGTGACATATAACCAAAATAATTCAGGTCAGGCAACATGATAAAATCCTTTATTAGCTAAAACTTGTTTATGTATGAGCTCTTTCTTGATTGACACACATTAAAACAATGAATGTACATCCTTGCTCATTGAAATGCTCATTTGTAATAAGACTACTATGCTTAGGTAACAAAGCCACAATAAGGAAAAACAGACGTAGGTTTTGGGGGTTTTTGCAAGTAGTGTCAGTTCAAACAGTCATAATGTGGCATCTGATGAAACAACCATTACACTATGTCTGTGATTTGCAGTGGAAACCTACTGCAAATACGAGAAAAAAAAATGTTGCACATTACAAAGTTTAT
>VZTN01033430.1:252-17438 GCA_013400515.1 Erpornis zantholeuca | reverse complement strand
TGGAGTACCTGTCAGAAGGCCTTGAAGGACGCTCCTCAAACCCAGTGGCAGTGCTTTTCGATACATTGCTTCACCCTGATGCTGACTTTGGCTATGACTACCCACCTGTTCTGCACTGGAAGTTAGAACAACATAATTACATTCCCCACATAGTGCTTGGAAAAGGACCACCTGGTGGGGCTTGGCATGTGAGTAAAAATTTCACATCACTACTAGAGTAAATGGATAACTCTGTGTTTTGGGATTTTTCTTACTACCTAGGGCTGTTTTAGATGGCAATGCCAGTTGCAGTTTCAACTGCTCATTTACCAAAGCCCAAATAAGTGGGGAATATGAGAAAGGAAGGAAGGAATTGCCCTTTATTTGGGTGTTTGTGACCATGACTGCTGTCTTGTATTACCACGTTTTTTGATAGTTTAAATTTAATGAATTATAATGAAGAGTATTTTGTATAACTTTTTTCTTGTCTGCATTGTTTCCAGGTGCTTTTATACAAAATCTTAAATCTTGATGTCTTTAGATGATGCTGCTTACATGTTTTTTTTTCTCTTTTTCATTTTAAATAACTTGCTTTTAGTTTCCCTTTCACATGCTCTCTCTTCACCTTCTTCTTTATTAGCTCATATGGTTGCTTATTATCTAAGTGTAACACAAAAATAGTTCATCAGTTCTTCATGTAATGTCTTGATCTGGTGTTCTGCTATTTTGTTGCTCTAAATGAATACAATGAGAAGAGCTTCTCTGTTTTTTATATAAATTTAAAATGTGTCTGGTCATGCATCTTCATGTTTTCTCCATAGTCCATGGAAGGCTCTATGCTAACCATCAGTTTTGGAGACTGGATGGAATTGCCTGGCCTCAGCTTTAAGGAGTGGGCAGCTAACAAACGCAGGTAAAGATACTGCATAATCTCTTTGGGAATCCAGGTGGCTATAAAAATCCAGATAACTGGAAAATATTTAAACTTCCTTGTTCACAGGAGGGGTTCTTGTTTTGTTTATTAAATTGCCTGATGGCACTGGAAATTCTTCTGCAGTATGTACTCTGCTGGAAAAACACTTGACAATAGTCAGGCAGAAAAATTGCTTGTGAGTGCACCAAAAGCCAATGTACAGGCAGCAGTGTGTTCCAGCAGCATTTCACAGAGAGGCACTTACTGAAAGCTCTTCTGATCAGAGCTGAGGGAAGATGGAGGAAGGAATTTCAAATCCACTGAAGTATTGCAAGTTCCTCTTTCAACACAGATGCAGCTGAAGTTTCTGTGCACACCAGCTTTCTTGTAATTCAGGAAGTTACATACTTCAGTATTTGCTTTTACAGGCAAAGCTGCAGCATGTTAAATCTATGAATTTTAAGAGAATAATTCAGTATTTCAGTGTTAATTTGTAGCAGTAAGCTTATTGAAAAAACTTGAGAAGTTACTGTTGTGCAAGCTCAGTTCATAAAGGTCTGTGTCAGCAGATGAAGCTAGGAACACTGTTCCTGAGCATTTTCTAAAATTTGCATTTTTTGACTTTGTTCTGGAAAAATTAAAGGAAGTTGTTTTTGTACCATGCACGGGAAAATAAGAAGTAGAGTTACTTGAACATATGTCTTTAAGGGCAGACTGTTACTCATTTCAGGACAACCCTTGAAGTTAAGAAACTGTAGCTTTGTTCTTTAATCTTCTTCTTAGATAACCACAGCAATATATATAATAGATAACCTCTTTATTAACTGAAATCCCATAAGGTGCTTATTATCTGAAGCTATATATTATAGTTTTCGACAATGCTAAAACCAGAAATGTTGACCTGTTATACTACAATTAAACAACCTTATTTAAAAGGATTGATGATAATGTAAACTTCTAGTCATGTAGAACAGTTTCCTATGTTTCCTTGCAAGAGGTATCACACTGTCACATTATCCTCTTGCAATAAATATCTCATGAGGATTTTCAGAGTAGTAACCTGAGCATTTAAAAGTACATATGCTATTATCTTGTTAATCTAAGAAAATTATTAGCCTGATTACTTGTAAATATGATTTTAAGTGTAATTTTGTGGCAATCCTGATGTTCACTACTATTTATTTTGCCTTCCTCCTAAAGAAGTAGCAAAATTCATTCAACTGTCCCAAATAATTACACTGTCAGCTATTTTTCTTATAAATGAGACTGCAATAATCATGAGAAAATCACAGATGTAATAGCAGGGTTGCAGTGCAAAAATATTTTTTGTTGAACACTTGAACCTCACAATCCTTTTTACATAGTTGCATTAACACTCTGTGTCATGTTTGCTTTGCTCATTCATGCGACATGGAACTACTTCATTTGATACTTAGTGAACTTAACTGGACCCAAGGGAGAGGTCTTGTAAAGTGTAATGAATACTTGGTCCCAGTAATGTGGAACCTGGAGTTTCAAAATTAGCACCTAACTATGACATTTAATGAATTAGATTGTAAGTGTATTCTCATTGAGTAGAAGTTTAGCCAATATTGTATTGTTGATAGTTGTGATGTTAAACTTTGTAAAACACTTCCATATGGAGCTGACATGATACTCCAGAGTTTTGTTACACCTAATTTGTCAATCACTATAGCACTTTACATTGTATAAAGACTTAAAACTATATTAAAAAAGTTATCTTGTCTTGTGTATCAGGAAACAAGAGAACGAATAAATCAAATTACTTTAAAGATGATGAACTCAGTGTCAGTTACACTGAACAGATTCAGTCCTCTGAAATTTGATCTGTCATGTGGTCATATCTGATATTCAAATTACCAATAAGGTCTATTTATTAACTGGAACCATTTAATTTTGTTTCAGAAATATAAAGAGTGATCGAGTAATGCCAGAGGAAATAGCTTGTTATTATAAACACTATGTTAAAGTCATGGGCCTCCAAAAGAATTTCAGAGACAATGTTTACATAACATCAGTGTCCAGGCTTTANAAGACAGAAGTCAACAAAATGAAGATATTTCGACACAGCGTTTGGAAATGGAAGATGGACAGAAATCACTTACCAAGAGAAACTGGGAAGTCAGAGGTTATCAGCGAGCAACAGATGGTTCTCATGTGCCCTTCTGCCTCTTTGCTGAGAACGTGGCTCTTGCAACTGGAACCTTTGATTCTCCTGGGCGACTCCAAGTTGAAGGAGAAGACTTTCCTTTTGTCCTCCATTCCATGTCTGACTTTGGAGCTGCAATCAGCAAAGGAAAGTTACGTGGGAAGGCAGACCCTGTGTTGATTGTGGGTGCTGGACTAACAGCAGCTGATGCAGTGCTATGTGCCTATAACAACAACATCCCAGTAGTCCATGTGTTTCGCAGAAGAGTTACCGATACAAGCCTAATTTTCAAACAGTTACCTAAAAAGCTTTACCCTGAATACCATAAGGTCTATCATATGATGTGTACTCAGTCTCATACCATGGACTCTAATCAACATTCTGCTTACACCAGTTTCCCTGAACACAATGTACTTTCCTTCAAGCCTGAAATGAAATGTGTTCTTCAGAGTGCCTCCGGACTGAAGAAAATTTTGAAGTTTTCTGTAGCCTTAGTTCTGATAGGTTCTCACCCGAATCTTTTCTTTTTAAAGGACCAAGGACATAGCATAGGTCATCACTCTAATCAGCCTATTACATGCAAGGGGAATCCTATAGAGATCGATCCATACACTTACGAGTGCACTAAAGAAGCCAACCTATTTGCTTTAGGGCCTCTGGTGGGAGACAACTTTGTACGGTTTTTAAAAGGAGGTGCACTGGGCATTGCACGATGCTTGGCAATAAGACAAAAGAAGAAACATGAATTGATTGAAAGTGGGGATGGAGGAGGTGATGGGGTACCATAAACGAGACATTAGAAACTCTCACATCCAGGATTACAGATGTAGTCTTAACAGAAAACTCACTGGCAGCAAAAGTTGATAGCAGTCACATTTCTGTTGTGTACAAGTAACCTGCGCTTGTATTGCTTGGTAAAGGATGCTGATACTACAATACTTCATTCTTTAAAAATACAAAAAAATGATCTGCTATTTCAACTGATCTCAACTGGAATTGCTTCCAGATTAACAGCAAATGAGACTAACTTATCTTGGCCTGCCTGTCTGTCATCTCTTGCTCAACTACAAGAACAGACTTCGTCTGTGAAAAGCAATGCCTACCAGAGTGGCTTTACATTTTAGTGTCAAATGTGACAAAAAACACTCTTGCCATGAAATTTAAATAACTTCTAAAAGCAGAAAGCTTGTTTAGTATAAAGTGATTCTTTGTCCCAAAGCAAATTTGGAGCCTTCTGCTTGAAATGAGGATTTTATTTATTTGTCCCAGTAATACTTGGAATGAGCACTTAGCATACTGGTTTCTACTGTAAGAAGGACTTCTGTAAGCAAGAAGTATTCCTCGACAGTTTTAAATTATCCTGGTAATTGGAATAAAAAAAATAAGCATTCCCATTTAATCTTTAATAACAATTTGACACAATCCATTAATGTTTCTTCACACTATGCCTAGAGTTGGGTGAGTGCACCAAGACTAACATGAGATGTTCCCCTACAGTGATATGTACATTTCTGAGAATACGCATTAACATAAACAATAAAGTACTGATGTAAGTGCTCTTATTACAGTGTCAATATAATGAATATCTAGTGTACTACTGAAAAATTAGATACATGAGAAAATTAAGGGGTTTTTGCTTCCAAGCTCAGGAAGACTGAATGGGATCACTTTGTTGATGAAGGTGGGGGGTGGGTGATAGACATTCTCATCTCCCATTTGACCAAAAATCGTTTCTCTTTTTTTTTTCTATAGCAGCACATGATAGTGAAATATTTTGGCCTGCAATGTTTGAAACTTAAGAAAGGCTTGTATCTTACAGCCAGCCAAAACTTAAACCAATCTCAAAACAAACATGTAATAGTTCCTTCAAATCTTAAAGCTTCTTATGAAAGACAAAGACTTAACTTGTACCTACCTCTGAATCCAAGTTTCACCTTTCTGCTCCATAATGAGAGACCTAGATTTCATTTGCTGGGTTTTACAGTAGTTAGTTTACCTAAACACACTCATAGATTTTGTACCATAGTGAGGTTAAGTTAGGAAAGTGAACACCCAGAACTCTGAATAGACAAAAGTGATTGGTTTTAACTGATATTTTCCCAAATGTTTTAATTCAGGTCCAATGTGATGGAAGAGATGTTATTTTTCTGTTTGGGTTTTTTTTTTTTGTGTTAAAGAATGTCATGTTTGTTTAAGGTATTGTGTTCGCATGATTAAAAATCTTCATATTAGAACTTCATCAGATTTTAAAAAGGAAGTTAAGCTTTGTGAAATAGCTAGTGCTTGCTGGTTTCCCAGCTGTCTTAACTTACCTAAGCTGTAGATAGCTATATTCAATAAATGCCTGTTTTCTGTGCCTACTGAATTACAGGGTTCTGTGGCTACTGAAGCTGTTTATGAATCTGAGTAAGTTACTCAGACTCTGGACATAGAAGTTGAAAAGGTAAAGTATGCAAGGATTAAAATTACTATTTTCAGTGGAAGTCCAAAATAATTTATGAAATTATGCTACTACTAATAATAAATTTTAGTCTAGAGCCACTTAATAGCATAAACACAAAGGAGCATTTCTATCAATTCCTGCATTGCCCACATGGTTGGCTTTAGCCATGCATTGTCAGTACTAGTTAGATACTTTTTTATACTGATACTGAGCTGGTTTTAATTCCACTAAAGTCTAGGCTTCATAATTCTTCATATTTTAATTGAGATTCTACAATTTATCTTCTCTGGCAGAAACTATGTATATAGAAACCAATTCTAAATCTGTGATACCTAATAATTCTAATTGTTAAAAGTGCTAAATAGTTCATTATAGAACTTTACTTCAGTTAAGTTATTGGGAATACATCTGCACTGTGGTTAAATTCCTGCAGTTTTGTATCAATATAAATGTCCAAATACAACATATGGCATGTTACTGCTTTTTTATTTGTCACAGGATACATTTAAAATGCCAGCAAAACAAAGATTTACTCAGCAGTTATTTTGCAAAAAGGGGAAAAAACCTTCAAACAGCCCCATTTCTAGCCTCAGGTGCTGCAGCTACTCTAACAAGCTGTGTCAATTTTGCAGCAGAGATCTTTGACCGATTATTACCTTGAGTATCTTTCACTGCAATCTTACAGGACCTTGAGGTTTAACTGCTTTTTTTTATCAATCTTGCCAATATTTTTGAAATAAAAAGTTGCATGCGAGACCCCCTAGTTGGGCAGAGAAATCTCAGTGGTCATGTTTATTAAGCTAGTATAAAAACACTTTTTCAACCAAAGCTTTGCTAAAAGATCATCTTGTGTCTTCTAGGTATTTCTGGATTTAAATTTGTAGCTGGACTTTTTCATTTTCACCTTTCCAATTCTGAGAGAAATTTCTGTTTCTCTCCTCTTTTGTATTTTGAGAAACTAGGTGATAGAAAAGTTCAGGCTTTGTCTTAATATAGTTTTACCTGCAACACTGAATTTATTGTGAATTAGATGTTGGCACTGAATAGTAGTCTTTTGGGGAAATACGTTTCTCAGATTAAAAACAATCCAAGCATTTGAATTTCCTCTGTAATACAATAATTTGAAGAAGGGGACTGCTTCTTTCAGCTCTTCTTTCATTGAGAAGGATAAACTTTTAAGTACCGTGGATTTAAAAAGGATGCTTAAGATTCATTACTAAAAATACATACAGGAAGAAGATAATTTTTTAGCCAAAGTAATTTAATATGGATTTACAAAATTTGTAAAGTTATAGTACAAATACATACTGTGTATTTTCTAATAGGCTAGTGGAAAAACATGTTTTACATTTGGATTTGGTTCTTAATGCTGTGAATGTGTTTCCTAGTTACATTATTGCTAAGAGTATTTTAAGTAGTATCCAGATGCTGAACTGGGAGTAAGATTTCTCCTAATAGATTTCCCTAACAATCTGCCTCTTACCAGTGTCTCTTCTGACTGAATTGTGCTTAAAACTTTTTCCACAAAGGAGTAAGCCTAAGTTTCACCCAAGTGAGTTAATGCAGGAATCCCTTCTGCAAGCAATCCAGAGAGAGTGATGACACCACCAGATGCTCTCTCGGGAAAGTGCTTTATTTTGGACTAGCAGACTGCGCTTGCCAGTGACTGTATGAAGAGTATGGCTCCCAGAAACAGTGGTTATACACTGAGAAAGGGACACCAAAGTGTATCCCACAGCTCCAGGTCCCTAGTCCTCAGCACTTAGGGAGTTGCTGGGATATTCTTGCATTTTACTTCTGGTCTGGTGGGTGTAGGCAACTTCTTTTTAATAATTTCATAGAGAAAAATACTGTTCTTTTAGAAGGAGGTGGCTGCAGCTTCTTTTTCTCACAGCTCAAGAGCTGAAAAGAAGGCTAGAGGCAGAAATCCAGAGTATTTACTCAAAGCTGGGGGAAATCAAACTAAAACCTCAGCTTTGAGACAGGCCTGACCTGCATACCCAGTTGAAAGAAAAAGAGGTTTTTAGGCCAAATGCTCTTGAAAGAGAATGAAAGGGAGTAAAATTTGCAAACTTGTAGTGAGTCTTCACTGCTGACAAGTGATGACCAGTGAGGAATGACGGGAGGAAAGCTGAGAACATGGGCAGGGTGAAGTGCAAACGTACAGGTGCTGAAGTGCCTCCGCACAGCATCAGTAGGCCGGGGGTGTCCCTTCCTCTTGGGTTGAGACCTGTGACGAGAGCTCTGCACGGGAGCTGTTCATCCAACACAATCCTGGGTATTTGGAACTGGCTCTTAACTCAAGTAGACTGAATGCAACATGTATGAGAAATTGTCTTTGCTGACTAAGCTGTAGGACTGAATCAGCTACTTCTGAAAAGCAAGAAGGTATCTTCATGCAATAGCAGGATTTGGGCTGTACAGTGCTCCCAGACATTTCTAAACTGGAAGATATAGCACACCTATGCCTTAAAGGCAGCTGATTACTCAATTTTATTATTGTCCATGTAGTAATGATTTAATTTTGAGTAAGTTGTGGAACCAAAAATGCCAAAAGGTTTATACTGTTACATCTTAATTTAGATAATGCTTTAGAACCTTACAATAACAATGTTCTGTCATAATTTTTGGATTTTTATTTTAAGGTGAGAGCGAGACAGGAGCACTCAATGGATGTGACAGCTTTTTGTACGAATATTTCCCCCATTTCCCCTTGCCCAACCTCAAAGAAAAGTTTTGCTCTGTTTGAAATAACTGTAACAGTTGATTCCACATAGCAGAAATAATGGAAATTGAAGCATCTTTGACAGAAAAAGAAAGGCTTTGGTGACATTAGGGATAAAAATCTGAAGTAAGGATGTTGAATTATAAACAGCTCTTTTTCTGGAAGAGAGTGTATTTTTGGGAATATGGTACACTGGGAGTTTCGGATTAGTTAATTTTTAAACCTTGAATCATGCAGAGAATTAATTGTGTGGTCAAGGATGAATTTGATGTACGGAACAAGTATTATGGGCAGGGGAAAAAGCACTTCAATTGTTACTTAGTAGCTGTAGAGAAGCTTAGCTGTTTTAAAGATGGTTTTGTGTCTTCGTAGACACTAGAATATTTCAGCTCAAGCAAACCTTGAACTTGAGTTCACATTGTACCTGTCTGCATGTTAGCTTATTTTCTAACTGGCAATTTTGTACTTTCAGGGCATAATAAACCAACTCTTAAAACCTAGCGGTAATCAGTAGTCATCAAAATCAGGAAAGAACTTGTTCTGAAGACTAAGTAACTCTAATTTGCACTTTCCTCCTCCGTCTCTTTATTCTGAGATCACTGGCAATGTGTAAGTACCAGCCTACAGTGATGCTTCAATAAACTAAAATTCAGCTTTATGTCCCTAGACACCCTCTGTAGACTTACATGCCAGCAGAACGAAAATTAACAACTAGGTTTGCTGTGTATTTGTCAAATACTATAGAATCCTGGCATTTTTAGGTTTTTAACTAGATACACAAATATTTTTCATCAGTTTGGATGCTAGGACCAGCTTCTAAGTGAACAGTGAGCTATTGTTCAAGAACTGATCCTGCTACTATATCTCCCCAGCACAATTTACTGAGTCAATACTCTGACCTTGACCTGGCAGACTCTGTTAGACCTGGTATGCTGGTTGTACGCTGGAATTCCAGTTTGAAATGAGATACAGGACTATATTAATCTACCTATGTGTTTGTTCATACATAATGCACTTGGACTTGGAGCTACTGTATAAATATAATTTCTTTCTGTGTGGCAGTGCCTGTTTTCATCTTTTGCTGAAGTATGCTTGGGTCATAACTTTCTTTTTTTAAGATAAACAATGTAAAGATGTACAGAACATTTTCTGTAAGCAATTTGTGAGCTAAACCTCTGTTTTGATCATTCCAGAGGTTTGCATGCTAGACTTGCTTTATCTTAATGTGTGAAAACTAATTATAGACTGAAGGCAAAAAAATTAAAATAGTGTCATCTAGAACTCCGTTATTTTGATTTTGAGAAGTAGGGAACTCAAGTCAAATGAAAGATGAAACTGTGGAGGAAGAGACATTCAGAGCCGAAGTGTTCATAATGAGGAAGGTGTTTTGCATAGATCTGGTGCTGAAACCAATGAATGACAGAGATTCCAGTAGTAAAAGCTGCAGCAGAGCAGTACAGGCAGAGTGCTAAAGCAAGTGGTAGAGAGAGGTGCTAGTCAGGGTTATCTGATATTGTGTAGCATTTTTGTAACTATCTTATTGGAATGTGGTGATGGCAATCAAAGACTGCAAGAGGAAAGAATAATGGTAAGGAAGAGGGTTCATTTTTTGGCACATGTGGCTTGAAATCTAAGGAGATCCCAGAACAACCAGAACACAATTGGAATTTGGAAATCAAACAAATTTGTGACTCCAACAAGATGTGGCCAAATGTGACTGAGGATTGATTCAAGAAATGGAAAAGAGCAAGAGAAGAGGGTGTAAGACGCCCTCCAGTTTTATGGGAGAGGAAAAATATGGACTGAAAAATCATCTGTATAACATGGACTGGAGCAAGAGGAGGAAGGGGGTTAGAGGTAGGTCTATAGTAGAAGCTTCACCTACTGTCTGTTAGGAATTAACACACGGAATAGAGCCTGTCACACATCAGGAATGAAGGCAATGAAGGGGACTTGGAATTTCAGAGGAAGTTGATGGGGAGGTGACTAGATGGAGGAACATAAGCTGACTACAGACACACTTTCTGCATATAGGAACTGGTGCAATGACAAAGGAGAGGCCAGCCCTGACACACAACCCCCACCATTCTGGGAGAAGATGGGGGAGTAAGGGTAGGAGAAAAAAGTAAAGACTCACAGATGTGAATGGACAGAAATAGAAATCACACTTCAACAGTGAGAATATTTTGGCAGTCTTCCCAAAAAAAACCTGTGGCTTCCCATCTGATGTAGAAAATAGGAAGTCAGCTGAAACTGGTGTAAGTTAAACTCAAAATTAAGCATGTTTTCATGCAGGGATACAGCACTATCTACAGTTTTAGTAGAGTAATTCAATCTGCTTTAAACTGTTTTCATCACCTAAGATGCTGAATGCAAGACTGTGTGTTAAGAGCCTTGCTAATAAAAAGTATATTTAGTTTATATATTGTGTGCGTTTCCTTCCTGTGAGCAGTGTGAACAAAGACAATAAATGTAACAAAAAAGCATCCCAAACAAACCCTCAAAATGCTTTATACACAAAAAATGCAAGAAACAAGATGTGAAGAGAAGTTTCTGCCTAAATGCATTTTTAAAGTGAAGAACACAATTTTGTCAAAAAGATGAGTATACCTGCAGACCATGGGTGTGCCAGATGAAAGAAACTTCAGATATCATCTCTGATTTACTGAACCTTCTAAGGAAAATCAGCATCACACAAGTTCTCCCAGAAATTGAAATGACTGTTGGAACCACAGAGCACAAGCTCTGCAATGAAAATGGAGCACGCAGCAAAATTCCTGAACTGCAGAATGCAAAATTGCCCTTGTTTGTGTGCTCACAGGTTTTGCTCTACCTATAAAAATGCCTCAACCCATGAGCTTTTGGTGTTTCTCTTTTCTGATTCTATGATTCTCCCATCCTGCTGGGGATGTGTGAGTGGCTGCACGGGGCTTAGCTGCCTACTGGGGTTAGCCTACAACAGTATGTTCTATACAATAAAGCAAATACCAGGTGAAGTTAATGCACTAGATCCAGGGATAAGGCAGATACTGATGCAATTTACTGGATGTTCAAATTTATTGGATCATGTAATCATGTCCTTTATCATCTACCTCAGAAACTTCAGTAACAGAAGGCCAAACCAGTAAGCCAACAAGCATGTTTCCTCTAATGTCCTGAGTTGAAAATTATAAAAATAATAAGTTAAAATGGAAAGAAGACTTCAGAATTATAAACAGGACTTGTTACATTGATTTGGAGTTAAAATTTAAGCCATGGAGAAGGGGTTTGTATGTCTGAACTTTTTAATGCAAGCATAAGTTGAAATAGCAGAAGCTCAGGTGCACTAATGTGTAGGCATTTCATCAACTGGACAGCAGCTGAAACTGTATTACAAACCAAACTGTATCACCTACTAGGCACCCTCGAGTTAGAACATTGTATGATTCTGAGCTGAAAGGGACCCACAACTCTTAAATATAAAAAAAAAAAAAANGTAGTATATAAAAAAAAAAAAAAAAAAAAAAAAAAAAGCATCAAAGCTAGTAAATTCAGCTGTCTGGGAAACTGGATTTTAAGAGCCCTAACTCATAAAACAAAAGAGTGCTCTCAGGTATGACACCAGGGTTGCTTGAGCCCAAGCAGATTGCAGTCAGAGCAGCAAGACTTAGCCTTTACTTTCTTGTAGAAGGCCCCTATACATTGCATGTTCTGTCCTTTCACTTCAGAAATTCTCCAGTTGTTTTCTACAACTGTAAATACAATCTTTCTAAAGAATCTTGTCCATTGATACTCTGCTATCCAAGCTACTTGCTAGAATTTAGTAACAATCAAAGACCTCAGCAGTCTACAACATCTCTGTTGGACCCAGTAGGTCTTCAGCCAGAAAACCTGCAAATTCTCAGTGACAGTAGCAAAACTCAACTGAGGGTGCAAGAACAGTCTTTTTAAAGGTATTTATTGGGTAAGATTTGATGTGCCCTCATGCAAACACTCTCACAGGTTGTGTGGAACTCAGAAATATTGGGCTGCAGTTTGTGTATCAATCTAGATATTGCTGATCAGCAAGAAGATGCCAAGACAGACATGAGAAAACACTGGCTTTGGAAGACCAAATATTTTCTGCATGTTTCAACCATGCTGACTTCAGCAGAGCTGCTATCTTGATAATACACAGATCTCGCAATGCTGTTCTTTAGATCTGATACACAATGGAGCGGCTTCAAACAGCGCAGATCACTTTTCTTGTATGCTCAGAGCTCTTGGCAGAGGAAGTAGTTTTGTTTGCATCAATTCGATTACATCAACCAGACTACTTCCTCATATGAGGAAAGAGATCCTCCCTCTTGAAAGAGGATGCAAAGGAGTTACTGTCCATCTTTATCTGTATGTGATGGCTTCATACAGCTGAGCAGGAAGTCTGGAAAGTTCTTCTCACTGTACTTCCAGAGGAATCTCACAAATTGCAAGTTC
The DNA here is from genome assembly GCA_013400515.1 of Erpornis zantholeuca. Lineage (NCBI taxonomy): Eukaryota > Metazoa > Chordata > Aves > Passeriformes > Timaliidae > Erpornis > Erpornis zantholeuca. Next base: position 4,756 of record VZTN01033430.1, on the reverse strand, counting down.
TCAGATCACCAAGATGAGCTCTTCTAATTCACAAACAAGTAATTGTTTCATAGCTTTCCCTGTTAATTGACCTATTTTGAAGGCCATATTTTTACACAGTGATTGCAAAAAGTAAAGGCACAAGAGAAAGAAATGGGTCAAATAATCTAAAAGCCAAATCGGAGTGCAACAGCTCTTTTAAGACTTTTTCTGGCTTGGAAGTAGGTTTTAACAAATGAACATTCAACCACACTGATTCAAAGGTGTAAATCAAAGTATGTGTAAGCAAGAGAAAAAGTTTTTTCAGTTCCTAGACCTTTTCAGGTCCTAGTTCCTTATCAGTTCCAAGACCTTTTGTAAGAGTAACAATAGTATATGCTCTACATAATGAACCACAGAGAAGTGATTCATTATGAATCATACCATGATCATATCATATATATCATATCATATCATGATCAAATACCAGTTGCATCTCAGCCTCAACAGATTTTCAATACTTAAGATAATACCCTTGAAAATACCCAATTAAGAAAGCCTTTATGAAAAGAGAAAAAATAGCCTGATGTTAACTTCCTTTTTTTTCCCAGTACAGTACTGACAACCAAACATTAGAAATAGCCTAAAATGAAATCCTAAGTATGTACAGTATTTTACTAAGCATTACTCTGAAGTGAATTCAGAGGGAAGGCCTTGAAAATGTGCAATCTGTAAGTACCAAGCAGTGCAAGGAACTTTTCTTTTTCTTTAATAAAAGCAAGACTAAGAAAACATGTCTTACAATAATATGGTTCAAATGACCATATATAGGAACATGATACATGCTGTAATCAGGAAACCTAGGGAACAGAAAACATGTTTTGCCAGAGAAACAGTGTAACTCCAAGTCACAATTTATCTTCTTCTTTTCACATTAGGATCATATCTGCAACAAAAAAATAAAATTTGTCACAAATAAGTAAAACAATGATATTCAAAGTTTATATACATCTAAATATACAATGTGATGTAAATAGCTTTATTATATATTCATAACAAGGGAATGGCCAGTGTTCAGTCCTTTCCCTGACTACACTCCTGTAATTAACTACAGTTACTACAATTTGACTGAAGGATGCCTAAGGTAGAACCTGAGTTCAAAGTAGAGATAACCTTCAGTAAAATTTTCAGATTTCCTAACTACTTACAACCTTTAAATGTGATGCATGAACAAGCTTCTCACAGCTTTTAAAGTCCCAACACATGTCCTTTAATGTCCAGTTCTTTACTGGAAAAGGACACCAAAAAAACAAAAGAGGAGGGAGGAGAAAGGGATTCTGTATGTTTACGTCGATGTACATTTGGCCACAACTCATTCAGACAAAACCTTTTGGCTGCTTCCTACTCCTACACAAAGCAGATGCTTGCCCTACCTTCCCCTTTATACACCTTCTGATTGACTGTTAGAAATTTAGAGCTACTTTCTGGATATACTAAATAGTTACTTGCCTTACTGTAATATGCTTATAGTTTGACTCTACTTGACACTGCTATCCCTTGGCCTTCTCCATTTGTGCTTTGTCTCCCAAAATCCTGTCACTTCTTTGAAATTCTGATGTGTTTTGTATTCATGCATGAATAACTTACAGACACAACTGCATGATCAGGCAGTTTTACTTCCACTAATTCTGCTCTCATTCATCAAGACTTTTTGCTTAGACAGGAAGATGTGACAACTTGTGAGCCAAATTACATCACCACACAGCTAGAAAGGTATTAGAAGTCACAGTTGTTCCTATCCAACTCCGTTTTCAAAAATTTAATGTAAACCCTTTGAAAGAAATGCTCCATTATTAACTATTAATTACCAGAGCAAGTTGTTAATGCAGTAAGATTTTCTGAATGACTCTTACAGGTACTGATATGTAGTATCATGTTTGTTTGATAGTGATTCAGAAAAAAACATCCTTCTTCATAATATACATTTTTCTACCTAAATGCACAACTTTTGGTGTTAGCCATGACAGGTGAGAAATCAAACACTGGTCACTTGTTTCTTCACATAAAAAACATAGAAAGTAATAAAATTTTTGCTAAATTAAATGAGGTCCCTATATTAACTCTCAAAACATTTATTTGATATTACTGTTATAGCATTATAACATGTTCATTCTAACACTTAAATGTTTTCTGGACAGCAAATTCTATGGAAGGGGGGCAGAGGAGGAGTGAGGAGATTAAGCAGATAGGAGCAGGGGATGACACATGATGGAAACCTCACACCAAAACAACAGCAGCTTCAACCCTGTCTGTGTCTCTGGCTACAGAAATGCTGACAGAGACAGTCATGAACATCTTTTCGTGTTATCCCTTCCACCTCACCTCCACCCATTTTCCATGTTAAATGAAGCCTGGAGTGTTTGTTTTCCAAAGAAATTGCTGAATCACTTTGCCCATATTCTATACATGGGAATACATGAAATTTTGAAAGGAAGAGTCAGAGTAGTCTTTTCCAAAATAAAAATTTGTCCAAAAATAAAAGTGATGCAAAAAACCCCACTTTTTTTAAGTATAAACATAATACTCTTACCTAAAGAGATCATCAGCAAGTGATTCTTCTCTTGCATATCGTTTCTGTTCCTGAGGAAGTTTATTTAATATTTGATTGTTAAGGGTAATGCAATGAACAATCTAGAAAAAGAATATTCCTGCACTAACACAGTTTTTCTCAAAGAAGTAAACTTTCCCTAAGTACTACATTTAGTGCATATTCACATTAGACAAGTTATTTCACTACTCAAATTTGGCTGCTGCTACCAAATAATGAAATGGAATAGTTTGTGAAAGATGTCAATTTTGGCCAGAAATGTGGGGTTTTGGGTTTTAAGCCCCATTATAGAAATAGAGAAAATTTTATCTGATTATTCGTGTGTAAAGGGAATTTTAATAAGCATTATCTATATTCAGGGATTTAAAAAAAAAAAGAGATAAGACGTGTTGATGCAACTGGATGTCAATCAGGCTGCAGAAACAATATGACTCATCAGCAAGTATTTTTAAGGAAAATATCAGAAAATTAAAGTGCTAGAGAACTGCCATGATAAAATATTTTTTTAAGACTTCTATATATAAAAGTGAGGATTTGCACAAAAGAAAAAATATTACATTTATTCTTACTACATCTCTTCAGTATACTCCAACAGAATTTTATGCATGCATTTTCTGTTCTATTCAAGAGTAGAATATTAACTGTATTGTACAACTATTTGAACACAGTTAACCATAAGGAAATTATTTCTAGCTCCTAGACTTTTACAAGTCACAAGTTTACATAACGTTTATTCTACTCATCAAAAGATCAATCTCATTTAGGTTATTGATTTCACTTTATATAAATATTTCTGATTGTATTATTGCATGCAAAATGAATTTAAATAACCAAAAAGAGATGAGTGTTACCACTGACTTCTGACATTCAGTAACTTTACTAATGTAAATGTTCCCATGAGCACGTGTGGACAACTAACTGGCTGAGGTTTTATTTAAAAAATAATATCCTGGAGTATTTCAGTAATGATCACAGGTTGGTATGACCACTTACATTAGTCAAGTTTTTATTTGATCATGTTTAAAAAATAATTTCTTACCTCTATTTCTTGCCTTAACCAGTCTTCCAGCTCTGAATTCTTTTTACAATGGTGAGCAATCAAATCTGATCCTCCAATAATGTGTGGAAGTTGTCCTGTCCCTGGGTAAGCTACCTGTTGGACAATAAATTCTTAAAATTACAAGGCAAGTATAGTACAAGTAAAGGATCCATTTTAACAAATTCAGAAAGCCTATTAAGATATCACAGAAGAAAGTCAGACAGTCCCTCTTTGCATAACATTCAAAGATCATATTTAAAAGTAACTGAAATTAAAAAAGCATTTACAGAAAGCTGTTAACTCCCTCCTTTTACCAAAAGAAACAAAAAAATCTGGTAAGTTAAATATGCTAAATAAATTTGATAGTGCATTAAATGAAGTTTGAAATATCAATAAAAATCAGTTTATATTTTATTGTCAGAGTACATAAGCATCTGTTACAAAATGGTGGAAAAGTTTTATTTTATTTTTAATATAAGCTAAAGTGGTACTTTTACACTGACCACTAAGAATCATTTTGCAATTATCTTCAGGACCCGAGCAAGCAATCATCTTACTTTTGTATGATACAGATTTAGTTCTATCTAGAAATACAAGATTTATTAGTTAAAGTGGAAGATTCTGAATCAGCCTATAGTGTATGTATAGGTCTTTGGAGAAGTGGAATTGCTAGCTTTTGGAGGTATGACCAGAAGTTATGGTAGCCATCACTTAACAACTTATTCCAAATAACAGATTGGAATAGGCAGTACAAGTATCTAAATAATCTAGCACAAGGTAAACCTTGGTCAACCTGGTACTTCTTCAGTCAATTAACAAAATACCTGTTTACAGTATAATATGGTATTTAAATTGTTTCTTTCTTTAGTTATTATCAATTTATAAAAAATCCTTACTGA